>APFE031508480.1:0-14253 GCA_000404065.3 Pinus taeda | reverse complement strand
TTTCTGCCCTCGCAAGTAATGTAGCTCTGGACAATTTTCGCCAATTCTGCCCATGGCTCTCCTAGCGTTGCTGGTAGCACCCCTTTTCCGCGAACTGTTAAATTCTGGCCTTCATCTTGGAAGATTTCCACAATCTTCTGCAGTCTTTCCTTTTTTATTGTCCATATTGGTCCTATGGCCAGTAATCCTGTGACTTTTGCTATTATATCGTCCGTGACCTCTATTCGTTTTCCTCTAATTATAGAGTGTTCTTCCTGCAGGTTTTGTAAAAATTCCTTCGCCACAGTTTCGTTGGACTCCTTCAGGCGGTTGAGGTAAGTCAACCATCCTGCTTTCTTCAGAATTCTTCGGGCTGCAGCTGAAGCAGCCAATGTTTGTGGTTCTCTTCGGACTGACCTTCCTCCCATGGCTTCTCTCGCAAATTCTCAGAGGAACAGCAGCTGTTCGTTGAGACACAGAGAAGCTGGTGGCGTGTTTCCCATTTAAATTCAAATGCAACGGCGTATGTAATGGAAATACTTTGAACAACGATTCATGCAAAAGAAAACAAAAAATGGAAAATGATCATACCGTTGAGCCGTGCTGTGCTCGAGTACAAGATCTTTTCGAATGACGAGCTGACACGTATTTTGGGGAATGATGAGGTTACTCCCCCCCCCCGCGCAATATGATAGGTTGTCCCAGCCGTCAAATGAAGGAGCTGCGTCCGCTTCGTCCGCGAGGCCTTTATGGAGTAGCTTATAAAAATATGCCATGTCCGCAAAAATAACGTATTACTGGAATCGAGGTGAAAAGGTAGATCACTTTTAATGCATAAGCAGCTGTGGTGAGTTGATGGAAGTTCGGGAATAGACATTTTCCATAATTAGTGAGTCTCATGCGGTCACTGTCACTAGCTCTGTAATGATTGGCGGTAATAAATGGTCATGCGGTATATGGTTGTGTAATTAAATTATCACGTCATAAGATACAAAGGTTCTAATTTCCTTACCCATTGGTGTAAAGGTTACGACTTCAATACCATTAACAGAGCTCTGCTGCCGACAGGTGTCCATAACCTTGGTAGAGTTGTTTTTTTCACCCCGGGAACCATAGTCCTTTGTGTATGCGAGGAAGTGTTATATGATGTCAAAATTGTAGGCCACTATGCAGGCTTGGTAACCCGTTGGTCATAGTGCCAGTCACGAGGAAGGAGCGAATAGTGGACAGACCGGCTCGTGGTGAGACCTCCTGTTCCAAGGGTTATTTATTTATTTTAGTATACCTCTTGGAACACTTCCCAGGTGTGGTGGCCCTGATGGGAATGCCACTTCACTTCCATCCTGATGATCATGGTAGGCCAGCTCGTAATGAGACTCCCTATCCTGCAATTTTGACAAAACTGCTTGGCTTATTTGCTCTTTTCTTTCTTGATTTTAATAGAGAACCTTTCCTGTTTATACACAAAGGGTGGTTCAACACTCCTTAAGAGTAGGAATGGTGGAAGAAGCCTGAAAATCCCAATAGGAAGGTATAGACTCTTTGATCTTATTGATGAAATGATAAACATAGATAAAAGAATCAGCATGATAGAGATAGCCAATCAAAACAGAGTTAGTGAACAATGGCAACACAAGGTGATAAATAAGCATATCTTTTCCTTACTGCTTTCACCAATTCAGGGCAATTACTTATAAGGATAGCGATTTGTGATTTACCGATTCCTGCATACTGTGCTTTTGATTTCATCACATAAGTAGATAGTTGTATTCAAAAAGACTCGAAATATCATCAGCATTCTGCATCCTTGAGAAGAAACAAACTATTTCAAATTTTATGAGCAGTGCTTTTTCAAGGAAGAGCACAACAATGGTTGCTGATTTGAAGAAAGGAGCTGTGGGAATTACTAGTGACGTTTAGTAAAATCAAACAAGTGTCGTTCCTTTGAAAAAAGACCGGCAAAAATCAAACGATGTTATTCCTTATGGACACAACAAAAACACACAGGTGCTGTTCTTCTTCAGAGAGGAACAGCAAAACACTCAAGTGTTGTTTTTCTTTTTTTAAGGAGTAACATCAAAATATTCTTATGAATCTTATGAGACCAAGGTTGATATGACACCTCATGTACCTAGTCTTATACATTCAAAGCTTTCAGAGAGGTATAGACCTCTTAAATTACCATATATCCTTCATAACTTCCTACAAAGTATTACAAATATCTCCCTATGTTTGATGGAGAGAATATTACAGTAGAAAAACACATTAGACATTCGAGCAATTTATAGACCTTTTCGAAGTTGAGCATGATGTTGTTTACATGAGAAATTTTTCTCAATCATTACAAGGGGAGTCTGAGGATTGGTTTAGACATTTGGAGCTTGAATCATTCAATTCATGGTAGGAGTTGCGTGATATTTTTTTGAAATTTTGGGGCGGGAGGAAATCCAAGGATCAAAATATTTCAGAGTTTTGTGTCATAGAGAAACATAGGGCTGAAACTGCCTCTATGTTGAATAGGAAAAATTTCATTTTTTATCAAAAGATGCCTAGATACATTCAACATCATCATGCTAATTCCATGTTGCATTATGCAAGAACTTTTCATTTAGATTTCTCTTACTCTCATGAATATAAGGTATTTGACCTTGCAAGAAATGTCCATTGATGCTCACGAAATAGATGACAATCTTCAAGAACTTGAAAGACTCCCAAAATAGATTTTGGATGAAGTTACAGATGTAGATGACAAGAGAATGAGTGTGCTCAATAGATATTTGATCATAATCTCGATCCTTTTTAAATTTCAGCAAAAGATTGATAATGTCATGCATTTTATTGAAAGTCTCAATGATGATGTTTTCGTAGATATTAATAATTAGCTTGTTGAAGGGCAAGTCATTGTCTCAAATTTTATTTTTGATGATATTTAAGAGATTTTTTTATTTACTATATATGATGAATATAATGATGTTTCTTTTGAAGAACAATTAAAAGAAAAATCTCGACCAAAGAGTGCTTAATCTCAACAGTCTAATGAAAGAATTTAGCTCATATATCATAGTTACAACATAGAACATAAGGAAATTCGTAAGTTAACTGAAGGTAACTCTTTTCATGTGTTATTTTCTTCTTTCGAGTTTCTGAAAGGGGATTTTAAAATTGTTAATAAAATATAGTAAGGTGGGTTGACGCAAAATCATATAGGCAATTTGGAGCAGGATGACAATATTATAGATAAGAAACCACCTTTTCATGATTTTTATGATCCCGTAACTTTTTATATGGAAATTCCTATTAGTTCAAATTTACAATCATTCACTTAGGAAGATTTTTAAAGGGATGCTTTTAAGGGTGTTGATTTTTCAAAAGAAACTAGAGATATTTTCTTTATTAGAAAATATTCCATTGCAGCAGTTTCATGAAACATTTTCGCCCTCTCATGATAGCCAGTAGTTGGAATTTCATGAGAGAAAGAGAACATTTTGGGAAGTCATACAAAGTCACATCAATGTTCATTACTTTGAAGATCCTTTTGCAACATGTTTAGGGATAGTAAGAAGGCCCAAATTTTTAGATTTTGTCAACATTGAGTTTGTTTCAGGCTTTTATTTGAGTTGTTATTAAATAGATATTTCATTCTTCCCTTGATCAAAGACATGAAAAGAGTTCAATTAGTGAATGAAATGCTTGCATGGTTGACTAGATTTTTGACTTCACTTGATTGAATAGTTCATGCCTTAATTCAATAGCTAGGAATGTTTATGGATAAGCCCAAAGTTTAAGCATCCTTTGAAAATGTGCGCATTAGATAGAAATATTTGTTTTTTTATGTTTCAAATTTCACTTTCTTGCAGTGTGTAGTTTTAATTTGAGTTTGGGATGGTTTGAGTTTGAGGATTGGAATATGTTGCAGGTTTGGATTTGGGGATAGCCAATGGACTGGGCACCTCATCTACGGGGTCCTTTGCTTCCTCTCAAGGTGATAACATTCCCATTAGAGGCATATTTTATCACATTCAAAGTTTGTTGGACAGTTGAATTAGGGCTCCAAGACCAAGAAAATCAAGAGGGTAAAAAAAACTCCAGCAACCAATATGAACCTCTTGCTAGAGGTAGAAAAAACACAAAAATAAACATTTCAAGACAATGTTGCCAAATGTTTCATCAATTTTTTTTTTCTCTAAAATGATTTTCGTTAATATGTCAGCTCAAAATCTACCCTTTTTTGGCAAGCATTGACAAATTATTTTTTAGCACTTCTGTAGTTTTTATCTTCACAGTGTATGCCCAATTGATTTGTCACCACATGAATAATATGCACATTTTGAGGAAGTCATAACTATATTGGTTATGATAAAGCCAATTTAAATATGGATTCACACACCAAGCTTTAGTTTTGATGAACCAAGTTCGAGACCCATGGTGAACTTACTATTCTGAACATGATGACAAAACTTGTTTTTTAAGACTGTATTTTCTTGTAAAAGAGAGTAACTTTGGGCATGGCCTCCGAACAATTTGAAATGAATTTTTGAAAGAAAATGCACTTTTTTGTTGGAAATGGGTTCATATTAAAAAACCTCTTTCATTTTTTGCACAAATATCACGGTTTTGGAGATAAGAGGGGATCTTGGAACCTATTTTTCGGAATTCACCAGATTTATTTTTCTTAAAAAATGCTTACTCATCAGTTGATCAACCACCTCATCATTTTGACTTGGGGATTTCCTTCAACATATTAAGGAATAAGATTAGCACTTTGACGATAAAATATCTAGAAAACTAATTATATCCCGAGTATCAAGGAACTACATCTCTTTCAGAAGGTATCTCCAGATTCGATGACATCTAAATCAATAGTAAACATATCAACATGATAACAAGTGGAGAAAAACAATAGAAGGGGGAGGAATGGTTCCAAATTAAACAAAAACACTATGGTCAAAGACACAACTAGAAAATGATAAGTTGATAACAAGAAATCATGTACCATATTACAAAGGATCGAATCATCAGAAGGTCAACCAAGAGGATTGTTCTTAATCCAAGAAGATTTGACTCCAACCTTCAACATTCAAGACCTTTTACAACAATTTTATATTTTCTATTTATTTTTATTTTGTAACTATTGGATAATTTTATTTCCTAAAAATATGTTATATTTGATATTGTAATTTCTATATATTTTACTCATTTGTAAGGAACAGGGGTTCAGACCTGCATGGAAATGCCTTGGATTTTTGTGTCATATTTTTTTATTATCAATAAAGTTTAAAAGTAGAAGGATTTAGATTTTGTGTCAACGATTCAATTTATAGTTTCTAATAATATGTTTTTTTTTTCATAGATGATTGATGGTTTGGATTTTCATATTTCGCCATATCATTCTAATTTGATACATAATTCATCTTTGTATGCTTTGTGTTAATGATATGTCTTCCTAATTCTTCCACTGTACTACAATTGGTATTTTGCCTATTGATATGTTGTATATTTGGCCTTCGAGAGCACCTCTTCATATACCCAGTATTAGAAGATTGTTTCATGGATATCCTCAACGTTGACTCCATCACCCAATGGATGTTTAATTTTCCTGACCACATTTTAAACCCCTTCATACCAAATATCTTTCCACTGATATGAGTGCACAATCATCTGTTGAAGTGACCTTGGAAAACTCAGTTGTAGAGAGAGGCCCCTCTCGGTTGGAAGGGCTAGTTTTTTATTTGAAATATTGGTTCAATTTCAGCTTTGGGTTTTCCTTTCACATCTAGGAAATTATAGAGTGATAACACATGGAAAGGTTAATTTTCTTATCTCAAGCCAACAACATAGTTTTGCTTCTCTTTATTTTAGTTGTCTCTCCTTTCTAACTTTGTGTTGAGTGAACTTGCTCTCTCATTTTATCAATACGCCTCTTTCAATATCCAACTTGAGATGAAGATATGGGGGGCATGGAGCTCTTAATAGTTTTGAGCAAGGCCAAAACTTTTTCTTTAATTGATATATTTTGAGAGCATACTCCATTGGGATTCAATTGGAAATCAAGGAAATTGAATAAGAAGTTACAAAAGAAAGGGAGAATCTCTCTAATTTGGAGGGCATGGCTTCAATATAAAACTAGGTCCATGGTCTTGGGACTTCTAATGGCTACCAAAACTATAGTTTACACACCATTTACCTTTATTCATCAATCCACACTAAGTCAAGCATTTAAAGGAATACATCAAACACTAACCAATACATTCCTATAAAACATTATAAAACTATTTTGTATCAAGCAAAAAACATCCATATAGTAGAGGACATGGTGTTGCATTTGTATACAAATTTTGTAAATCTCTCATGGTTGCACCCCTACGGTTGAACTTTGTAACACTATACCCAATAATACATGACAATAATTTCCATTAGAAATTGTAATGATATCGATAACTACAAATGTTGTGAGCATACAAGACTCAATTAAAACTAAACCTATGATAATGATCTTTTCTTTCATAGATTTCATTTGAAAATTTCTTCACTTGATTTTTTTTCGAATTAAAATTTGAAGCAAGGTCAAGGTTGGAACAATGAACTCATTCTTGTATCATAGGACCTAGAATTTGTTTTTGACTTGATTGTAACATCCATGCATTTTGCAATGGTCCAAAGAATTTTGTTTAATATGTACATGCATTCAATAGGAATTTGTGTATAAATCAAGGTTACTTTATATATTTATAAGATAAATCTAGCTATTCTCTTTTCCTTGTTGTGATACCAAAAATGATAACACTAAGGCAAAAACTCACGCATTAATAGGAAACTTCAGAAATAAAACCATTAATTTTTCAAAAAAGATATTTAATTTAATTTTGGACTTTCCTTGCTATTCCAATGAATGCATTACATCAATATTTATTCTGAGGGAAGAGAAGATATTGATTTTTACAAGATAATTTGGGTGAACAAGAAAGTTTTACCCCTTCATAATGAGGAAAGAAATATTTAAAATACGCATTTTCTTTTTCTCATGCAAAATAGTTGGGAAACTTAAAATAAAGAAGGCAAAATCTAAATAATGTTTTCTTGTTTCCATTTAGAAGTATTTTTAATCAAGTTAATAGGAAGGCACCTTTCTTATAAAAAGTGACCTCTCCCTCATAATAGAATGGTGCTATCCTTTTCAGGATCTTATTGTTTATCTCTATGTTGTTTCATCATGTCACATATGATTAATAATTTTGAAATATGCATGTAGATCAATTGGTATCAAAGTATACAATCTCAAAAATTTGTTGTTGAACATCGACTAGATGAGAAGCCATCCATATATTCAAAGGATTTATTTTTTATAGGCTCATGGTGCAACAGTTCAATGCCCCTCTTAGTGCACCTTCTTCAAGTCAATTGGAGCTATCTCATCACTGAAAGCTACATTTCAATCCATTTGAGTGAAATGAAAATCATGTTTCCTTGTAAATAGACGAAATTTATGGACTCAACCAAGGAATCACCAATCTAGGATTAAGCAATGGCTGTCCTTGAGCTAATGAATTTGAAACAACAAAGACAACCCCCACAGTTCATGAAACTAGATACATGCATTGAATTTCCCAAATTTTCAAGCTTAATGAATCAAGAGGTTGTTGACACTTGGATTCACAATCCCTCCACCTATTTCAAAACATGTCTTGACATGACAGGGGACATGAAGATTTAGATCATGCACCTATGGTTGGAAGGCATGGCATGAGCATGGTTGTATACCTAGCTAAATAATATATCCTTGGTCATTGATCTATGACAGATAGAAGAGACCAGCCCTATTGGCATCACATCTTGGGATGACTTCTACAAGGCATTAATATCATGCTTTTATCACCCATGATATCTCCACAATTTCCTTGTGAAATGGTTGTAGCTCTACCAACTACCGAATTAGTCAGTATTAGCCTACATCAAGGTCTTTTACAAGTTACACATTCATCTACATATCTCTGATATAAGAGGTACTCATTATCAAATTTAATTTCGGTTTGGTATTGGTATTTCATTGAGAATTTGAATTGTTTGACATTAATTCCTTAGAAAACATATTTCTTCGAGCCTCAGCCATGAAACGTGAAGTGACTCTTCAAATCTGGTCTCCTCAACCCATATAAGGTACCTCTCCTACTGGTCCTTCTACTTATATTCCTTCTAATGTGACCCCTGCCTCATCCTCCACACCCATAATCACTCCTTGCCATACTTTCTATATGACCAATTCACATACTTCTACCAATTGCCAAGGACTTAAAAATATGTACAATAACAAGAATTTTTTTACCAAGGTCAAGTAACCAAGTTCCCCTCCCCCTACTATATTTATTTCTCTCAATAATCCTACTAAAGTGGGCCCCTCTCTCATCCTCATGACTACTAATGAAACAAGAACCTTTGTTGGACCATGTTTACCAATAATTTTTGTATCAAGCATGAATTGGCTACTCTTATCCTCGACAATGAGAATCAAAAGAATCTAGTCACCTAAGACTTGGTTCAATGCCTTAACCTTCCCACAACTCCACACCCAACCCCATATCAGCTTGGTTGGGTATAAAAGAAAATCCCTCATCTTGCTGTCTCCCAGCATTGTGTAATGACCTTTGCTATCATCCCTTTCTGAAATATTGTGGTGTGTAATTTTTATCCTCACAATTTTGTTTCTCTATAACTTAGAATTCCATATCAATAGGCTAGACACACATATTATCATGTTAAAGATCATCAATACCACTTGCAACATGTGGGTCACACTTATGTTCTCACATCCTCTTCACTTAAACCAATAGAACCTCTTACTAGCAAAGTTCCCATTAAGGAATTTGATTTGAACCACTGCATTTCTTTGTATTTTATTTGCTCTATCAAACCAAATAACCTCTTTAATTTGGTGCCCCATGATTTGGGTCCCCTACTTCAATAATTTGTGGATGTATTCATAAAACACATGGGGCTACCCAAAACACGCTCTACCAAACACACAATTTATCTCTATCATGGTGCGTCTTTGCCCAATGTCCCATCCTATCACCTTGCCCCTTGAGAGGAAACTATGATAGAAGGCCAACTTGCATAATTGTTGACGTCAAGCCATATATAGCCTTCATCCTCCTCCTGTGCATCTCTAGTTTTATTATTCCCAAAAAGGATCATTGAAAATGTCATCTAGTGATAGATTTTCGTGCCCTTAGTAAATCTATTGTTAAAAACCACTATCCCCTACAATGGATTGAGGATTTATTGGACCACTTACGAGGGGCTTACTTCTTCACAAAAATGGATTTGACATCTGACTACCATCAAGTTCGAATATAGGCAATAGGCACATGGAAGATTTCTTTGAAGACAAAGTTTGGGCTATTTGAATGGTTGGTTATGCCATTTAGGTTGACAAATATGTTGAACCCATTTATGGGATTAATCAATGATCTGTTCAAGCCACATTTGGGTAAGTTTGTGGCCACTTATCTTGATGATATTTTTGTATTCAGTAAATTTTGTGAAGAACATATTCAACATGTCCACAACACACTTGAGCTATTGTGGACACATAAACTTCAGGTAAAAGAGAAGAAACAATATTTTTGACAACCATCATTTCAATATTTTGGATTGATACATAGCTTATAAGGAGTTCAACCAGATCCTTATTGGGAATAGGATTTGGCACAATGGCCAATGCCTTCAAATGATCATGACCTAAAGAGTTCCATGCGAGGTATTAATTTTTACAAAAAAATTGTCTCTCATTTTTCTTAGTTGGCCTGCCCTTTACATCAGTTGTCAAATCAAGCAAAATTTCTTTGGGATATTGAGGTTGAGCACCATTTTTTTGGACTCAATAATGCCTTATGATATGCTCCTTTCTTCTTTTCCCAAATATGCATCAACCATATGAAATAGAAATTGATGCCTCTCAGTTTCCCATTGGAGTTGTTCTTAAATAGGGGCGTCAGCATGTAGCATGCCATTCTGAGACTCTTGCAGAAGTGAAGCTTATCTAAATCACCTATGACAAGGAATTCTACAATTTAGTCCAAGCATTGCAAAAACTACATCATTATATTCTTTGAAAATAAACCATAATCCATATTGATCATCATCCATTGATTTTCATCAACTCACAGAGCAAGATTCAATAGTAACTCCATCTGAAGTGGGATGACTACATTCAACAGTTACATCTTGTGATTAAATATAAGAATGGTATAACTACTAGAATGAATATTTGTTAAGATAAGCACCTACTGAGTTCTTCCATATTGTGTAGGTTTGTTGTGTTGATTTTGATGTCTTAAAAGACATGAATGCAACAAACCTAGATTTTGATGAGATAAGGGAAGCTTTTCAATAGCCTATAATCATCAACCAAACTCCCCTTCTTGATTATACCATTTTTTATGGTTGGTTATATAAACTTAATTAGCTATGCGTGCCACCATCTAATGATCATTTCCTTCTCATTTGTGTAGCACATGCCTCTTCATATGGGTGGGGCATTTTTGCTTCACCCACTTGTGAGCACTCTCTTTCTTGCTTTGGTTGGCCTTCTCTGTATCTAATGAGTCTCTCCCATAATGTTGTCACATTGAAAGTTTGGTTGACATTTCAAGTAGGGCCCCAAGACCAAGAAAAACAAGAGGGTAAAATAAGCTCTAGTAATCAATATGGACCTCTTGTTAGAGGCAACAAAAACAATAAAATAAATATTTCAAGACAACACACCAAACATTTCGTTAGTGAAATGTTTTCTTAATTTTGACAAAATAATGCAAGTTAATCTTTTAGTGCTAGAACCTGCCCTGTTTTTGGCAAGAACTAATACATTATTTGTCAACGCTTTTACGGTTTTTATCTCCACGACATATGCCAAGTTGATCTGTTAGTGCCTGAATAATATGCATATTTTGAGGAAGTGATAAGTAGATTGGTTATGATAAATCTCAGTAAAATATGGATTCACGGACAAAGCTTTATTTCTTATGAATCAAGCCCGGGATTGATGGAGAACTTACTATTTCGAACATGATGACAAAAAATTGTTTTTAAGACTGTTTTTCCTAGAAAATACAATCACTTTGGGTTTGGTTTCCAAACAATTGGAAATTAATTTTTTAAAACATAACAACCATTTTATTGTGAATGGGATCATTTAAAAAAATGTCTTTCCAGTTTTGCATAGGAATAACTGTTTTGGAGATACGAAGGGATCTTTGGACCTTATTTTTTAGGAATTTGCAAGATTTATTTTTCTTAAAAACTTGTTAGTCATTAGTTGATGTGCCACCTCATGAATTTGGCTTGGGGATTTCCTTCAGCTTCTCAAGGAATAATATTAGCACTCTATTGTGAAAATCTCGAACAAATTGATTATATCCCAAGCATAAAGGCACTAAATTAGTTCCAGAATGTTTATCTCCATATTTAATGAAGCAACATTCAAAGTATCAAAATGATAAAAAGTGGAAAAACATCAATAGAAGGAGGAATAATGGTTCCAAATTAAAATCAAATACTATGGTCAAAGTTGTAACTAGAAGAGGATTAGTTAATAATAACAAATCATATATCATATTACAACGCACTGAATCATCAAAGGTCAACTTCCGTGACATTTTGTAGCAATTTTATATTATATATTTACTTTTATTTTGTAGTTATTGGATAATTTTATTTCCTAAAAATTAGTGATAGTTGAGATTATAATTTCTATATATTTTATTCATTTGTAAGGAACAGGGGTTCAAAACTACATGGAAACTCCTTGGCTTTTTGTGTCTGATTTTGTTATTGTCAATAAAGTTTTTATATAGAAGGATTTATATTTTGTGTCAAAGATTCATGTTACAATTTCTAATAGTCTATTTTTCTGTGTTTTTAATGAATTTCAAATTCATCTTTGATCGATGCTCTGGATTTCCATATTTCACCATATCATTCTGATTTCATTAAGAATTCATATTTTAAGGCTCTGTGTTAATAATATGTTTTCCTAATTCTGCCACCATACTACAACTGATATTTTGTCTATGGTGATGTTGTATAGCTCACCTTCGAGAGAACTTATTCATATACCCATTCTTAGAATCTTGTTTCGTTGATATCCTCAACATTGACCCCATTGCCAAATGAATGTTTTACTCTACCTGACCACATTTTAAACCATGTCATACCAAAGATCTGGCCACCAATCTCATCACACAACCAACTTTTGAAGTCGTCTTGGAAAACTGAGTTGTAGAGAGATCCCTCTCTAGGTCGAAAGGGCTAGCTTCTTATTTGAAAGATTGGTTCAATGTTATCTTTGGGTTTTCCTTTCACAAATCGGTAAATTACAGAGTGATAAGACACAGAATGGTTAATTTGGTTATCTCAAGGCAACAACATAGTGTTTCTTCTCTTTATTTTAGTTGTCTCTCTTTTCTAACTTTATGTTGAGTGAACATGTTCTCTCATTTTATCGATACACCTCTTTAAATATCTAGAGATGAATATATGGGGGCCATGGATCTCTCAGTAGTGCCTGAGTAAGGCCAAAGCTCATGTTTCAATTGATAAATTTCAGGAGCATACCCCATTGGGAATTTAGTAGAAAATTAAGGAAATTGAATAAGAAGTTATAGAGGAAATGGAGAATGACTCTGATTTGTAGGTCATGGCTTCAATATCAAATTGGGTCCCTAACCTTGGGACGACTTATGGCTACCACAACTAATATCTACACACTATTTAGCTCTATTCGTTATTCCAAACTAAGTTAAGCATTTCAAGGAATACATCAATCACTAATCAATACATTCCTAGAAAACATTATAAAGTTATTTTGTATCAAGAAACAAACATCCATTGAAAACAGGACATGGTGTTACATTTGTATTCAATAGTGCCAAATTTCTGACGGTTGTGTCCCCACAGTTGGACTTCACTACACTATACCCAATAATACATGACAATAATTTCCAATAGAAATTCTAATGATATCAAGAACTACAAATATCACAAGCATACAAGACTTGATTAAACTAAAACCTATTATTAATGGTTTTTTCTTTCATCAATTTCATTTGAAATTTTCTTCACTTGATTTCTTTGGAATCAAAATTTGAAACAAGGTCAAGGTTGGAACAATGAACTCATCCTTGTAGCATAGGACCTAGAAAAAACTTTGACTCAACATCCAACAACTTGGCCAAAATCAAAGAAGTTACGTGCATTTTGCAATGGTTTAGAATAATTTTTTTAATAGGTACATGTATTCAATATGATTTTAAGTAAAACTTTAGCTCACTTTAGATCTTTATAAGAGAAATCTAGCTATTCTTTTTAATCTTGCTCTGATACCAAAAATTATAGCACTAAGGCCATAACTCAGACATTAATAGGGTAATTCAGAAATAAAACCATTAGTTTATCAAAAACAATATTTTATTTAATTATGGACTTTCCTTGTTATCTCAGCAAATGCATTGCATCCATATTTATTCTCATGGAAGAAAAGATATTGATTTTCACAAGATAATTTTGGTAACCAAGAAAGGTGTACCACTTCATATTGAGGAAAGAAATATCTAAAATATGCATTTTCTTTTTCTCGTGAAAACTAAATGGGAAACTTAAAATAATTAAGGTATTTATAAATAATGTTCTCTTATTTCCATTCCAAAATATTTGTAATCAAGTAAATAAGAATAAACCTTTCTTACAAAATGTGACCTCTACCTCATAAGAGAATGATGGTATCATTTTTAGGATCTTTTTGTTTATCTCTCTGTCGTTTCATCGTGTCACATATGATTCATAATTTTGAGATATGCTTGTAGATCAATTAGTATTAGAGGAGATGATCTCAAAAAGTTGTTTTCGAACATCAAGGAGTAGATGTGAAGCCCTCCGTCTATTCAAATAATTTGTTTATCATAGACTCATGGCTCAACATTCTAATGCCCCTCGTAGTGCACCTTCCTTGAGGTAATTGGAGCTATCTCATTGCTAAAAGCTACATTTCAATCCATTTGGGTGGATGAAAATCATGTTGCCTTGTAAATAAACCACATATGTGGACTCATCCAAGGAATAACCAATCTAGGATTCAACGATGGCTCTCCATGAGCTAATGAATCTGAAGCAACAAAGACACCCTCCACAACACATGTAGCTAGATACATGTATTCAATTTTTCCAAAAGTTCAAGCTAAATGAATGGAGAGGTTGTTGACACTTAGATCCACAATCTCTCCA
>APFE031508479.1:91250-115143 GCA_000404065.3 Pinus taeda | reverse complement strand
TGAAGAAACCCTCCCGATCATCCATTATCTCAATAGTAAATGCATTCAGAGACTTGGACAAATCTTGAAATGGGATCCGGATACATATGCTTGGACAGATTGGGATTTCCCAGGTATACCTTCAGCCTTGGAAGCGAGCCTCAATGCTCTCAAAGCAAATCTTCATAATAGAGCCCCAATAAAAAAAGGAGCAGCAGATGGACTTCGATGGGATCCCACGGGATCAAATTATACCATCAAGTCAGGACACCATTATATCTGCAACAACACATATCAGATCCCCATCTGGAATCATTGGCGAATAATCTGGAAATCAGAGGCCATCCCAAAAATTAAATTCTTCACATGGCTGTTACTAAAAGGCAAAGTTCTCACAGCAGAAAATTTAAGAAAGAGAGGGATCAACGGTCCATCCAGATGCCCCAAATGCTGCTCAGCAGAGGAGACAATACAACATTTATTCATAGACTACCCCTTCACCAAAAGATGCTGGACCAAAATGTCATCCATGGGAAATATAAACTGGCATCCCCATCACAACATTGCTAAGACTCTGTATGAATGGAAAAAGAATTGTCCATGGAAAGACAAAAGGAGCAGGATTGTGAAAAGAATTTGGGACACCATTCCTCACTCCTTACTATGGAGAATTTGGCTATCAAGGAACAAAAAGATCTTCCAAAATAAAGAGAGCAATGTCTGAACAACATGCAGCAAAGCCCACATCTTGGCTCAAGAGGCAATAGCAGCCAAACACAAGGGAAAAATCCAAGCAAAGGATTACACAGTGGAGGAAAGAATTGTCATCAGTCACAACCTGGAACGGCCAGGTCAACGCCAGGAGATTCAAAAAACTGCCAGACAGCAGCAAACTCAAACCAAGGATTGGGAAATAAGACTATCAGCTCAAGATTACAAGGGGTGGATACAGAGCAACAATTGTACAACATTATACTTCGACGGGGCCTCAAAATCGAACCCAGACCAAGCAGGAGCAGGAGGAGTAATTTTGAATGAGGCAGGGGACAATATTTGCAGTTATGAATGGAGCCTGGGAGAGAAAACAAATAACAATGCAGAGGCATTAGCCTTATACCAAGGATTACTTCAACTAAAGAACCTGGGTATTAAAAGAGCTTTAGTTTTTGGGGATTCGGCAATTATAATTCACCTCATGATCTATAACCAGCGATCCCCCAACAGCAACCTTCAGCAGCACATAGAGCGTATCAAGCTCCTCCTCAAAAATTTTGATGACATCAAGTTCTATCACGTTCTCCGCACTCTAAATAAGAAGGCAGACAAGCAAGCAAACAATGTTGTAGGAAGGATGGCAGGAGCGTTAAGGTGCAACGAAATAGACAGTTTCCACCCTCTACCATGAAGAATAATCATCATTGCACAGTCCAGCAATGCTTGGTCAAACAAGCGTGCGATGGACAAGGACTATCCAGAAGCAGGACATTCCTCAGTATTCACAGCACGCAAAATCAGGCTCAACCGACCCTTGACAGAAGCAATCACTAGACTACAAACATCAGCGATCACTTCAACGCCGGCATCAACAAAAAAGGTTCAGCAAAGGAGGATTGTCTGAAGGATTTGGATCAGACCACCATCCGTCTCGTGATTCTGGATCTTTCTTGGAAACCCGATCACCGCCCGCTTCATTCTATAAATGTGACTCTCAGCTCCCAAAGCATCACTCATCAGCCCACTCTCGGCGATCAAGAATCAGTGCAGAAGCCTCAATTTGGAGCGAGCGAGCCTCCTCAGACTTATTGGCGGGGCACCTCTCTGGTATCGTCTCTTCATTTACTGTTCAGTTTCACTTTAATCAGTGCTCTTGTGATATACAGGAATGCCAAAGCCAGAGCTAGTAAGGTAGCTCCCTCTACAGCTCTCCTCTCTGCTCCCTCAGCTCCACTCTCCTTTCAATACAGCCCCGCATCTCCTCTTTTCTCCATCTTGAAATCCTTCTGTTTTGCCTTCTCTCCCAGCATCCGGCACCTAGGTATCCTCTCCTCGGCTACGCGCTGTGGGATCCCCTTAAATACTCTCTTCTCAATCAGAACGGTCAAAATAATCGCGGGCCTTATCCACTCTCCAGCTAATATCAACAGACCTCGTATTCTTGACAGCCCATCTTTTAAGGCCCTTAAATTTCCCTCTTTTCCCACCTCTGTTTTCAACAACTACACCTACCACACCCTCTCTCCAATAATGGCGCGCAGCGAAGACTGCCTGCATTGTGCAGATTTGCAGGCAGAGCTGGAGGAAATAAGAACCCAGCAGACTATCCTCGATGACAAGCAAAAACTCCTAGATGCAAGACTGGAAGAGCATGACAGACGCCTGGATGAGCAGAACCGAAGGATTTTTGAACAAGACCGCATCATGACTGAGAAATATAAGGCGGAAATTCAGTTGTTCATGCACAAAGCAGCATCCCTTCAAGAGCAGTTTAGACAGCTTACCAATCGCTATGCCCATGCTGAGGAATCAATATCCATACTCAAGTACATGATGGACAAGAAAAACAACATTGCCAC
Organism: Pinus taeda; assembly: GCA_000404065.3. Classification (NCBI taxonomy): domain Eukaryota; kingdom Viridiplantae; phylum Streptophyta; class Pinopsida; order Pinales; family Pinaceae; genus Pinus; species Pinus taeda. The sequence goes on along the minus strand of APFE031508479.1, from coordinate 112,591 downwards.
CAGCTCTTCCAGCGTTAAGCAAGAAGCAAAAGATGATCAGCCGGAGGAATCTACGGCAAGGGACATTCAACATATCATGATAGATTAAATGAACTGTAAATGCATCTTCCTGTTATTTTCTTTCATCAGAATCTATAGTAGCACTGTATTAGATAGTAGTAAAAGCAGCAAAGTAAGGATCAAGGAGGTAGTCTCTTTTTGTAAACCCCTTGATCAAAGTCAAACAGCACATATTATGTACGAGAGGAGACTGAATCCCTGGAATTTTTCAGAATATAATACATAGCAACCGAACTTTAAAAAAAAAAAAAGTCAAGCTTCTAATCAAAAACTTAACTACTAACTCTTAACTATTAACTCCAAAAAGAGTAACTCTTCGCTTTCAATAAACTTGAGATCAAGATAAATTATGAACCATCATAAAAAGATTTAGAATTTAAATTCAAAATATCCCTTGTGATTAAAAACCTCAACTATTCACCCGTTATCAAGAACTGTAAAATCTTTTTCCTTTTTACCCATGACCCATCATTAAAAACATTGAAATCTCTTATATTTTTGCTACTTAGTTGAAATCTCATGTCCAACCAGTTAAGCCAAAAATCTTGCAAACAATTTACTTTTTAAAATGTGTTTTGTACCTAAGAAGTTCACAAGTGAATGAATCTATATCATCATAGAATTCATGGATTGTATGATTTCAGATTTAATATGAAACTCGACCTTGCATTTTATCTACCCACTAGAAGGACCCTTACTGGCATTAAGAATCAACCCTTTAGAGCATAAAACTTACCACCTGATTCATTGATATCAGAAAGATGCATATTTTTATTAAAGCTTTTTCCAAACCAAAGTATCAAAATAAAAACATCAAAAAAGTATGATACATTGCCAAAATAAATTATTATTTTGAGATAAAAGTACAACAGCAATCAAATTATTTGGCATCTGTTCGGAAATTCAAAATGTCCAATTAACTGAGAATCTGCCCAAAGGTGCCATCGTTCTGAAACATAGGTACAACGACCATTAAATTACTTGGCATCTTTTAGGAAATTCAAGTGCCCAATCATCTTAGAATCTACCCAACGGAAACTTTGAATGTTCTCAACCCCATGGATTATACAATGACCATAGCTGAAGGCCTATCTCTGTAGCTAATGTAGTTTTCTTTTGTGAAAGTAAGAGACTTCTAGTTATGGTTAGTGGTGTTTTAGGAAGTCAAATTTTTATATTCTTATTTGATTATCTTGATTTTAATTGTAGATTTTGTATATCCAATAGATATGAAGCAAAATTAAATTAAATTAAATGTGAAATATTGTGCTCATACAAATTACATACATAAAATTTGTAATCCTAATAATTTTAAAAACTCGAACCTCTTGAACACCAAGTTTTATTCGCCAACTTTAAACATTCAATACTCACACCTCTTACCTTGACCCTAAATCCTTAATTCTGACAATTCTTATCAAGGAAAATATACCACTCAGGGGTAGAGTTCAGGGCTAAGATAGAGAAGAGGTTAGATAGCTCATGACCTATGTTAGGTTTGTAGAGTTGCAGTGGGATTAATGGCTTTAATGTTGTTCATGTTTCCCTTCTCATTTTTTGGTAATTGTTATGAATCAGTGTCTTTTCTTCATACAGAGCAAATGTGTAATCGACCACTCAACGACAAAGCATAGGGCTAACACAAACCAGAGTTTGGATGGATCACAACAGTATCCTGTAACACACGGAGCTTAGGGCTAACAAGCAGGTTAACTTGCTTGTCTCCCCCTCTTTTCCTTCCATAGGTATAACACTCCTTGCATTTGTTCATCTATTCTTCGAGAAAATTTTAGTCATTTTCGGATAGTTGCTCACCTCCAAATTCTGGTTACCTACTAGCAAAAGCAGAAACCAGTTCAACCCATTAACCATCCTAACTATTAGTTTTCTATTAACTATTAACTATTAATTCGACGGCCTAAAAATCTTCAATCGTCTAACATTCCATCTAATGGTGCAAATTAGTACATAATGGCAGCTGGGGGAGTTGTTTTCAAAGAGGAACGCCTTACAAAGTAATTTAAAATATGTATAAAATTAAGTTAAATATATATATATATATTATATATAATATATATATATATATATATATATATTATTTAAAAGATATTTTGATTGTGAAATGAGTTATGGTTTTTGGGCATGTGGTATTGAGAAGCCATGGTATTATAACAAAACCTATTTACAAGTTAATATCCATGGTAAAGTGGGGGTGAATATCCATGGTTAGCTTGGCATATTGTAAGGATTGAGTTTTTATGTGCTTATTAATTAAATTTCAATATGGTTACAAAATTATTATTAATCCATGCCAAGCATGACTTTAGCAATCAATTTTCCCATTGACCATTATGAGTTTAGCATTGACCAATTCAAGTTATAATGTTTAACTTTGAAAAATAAATATTTATTTTCAATATTATTAAAAACACTATTTTTCAAACATTTGATTGGACCATAACTTCAAGGTCTTATTATAGTCTTTACATAAGTAAATATCATGTGGATAACTACATCACATATTTTATGTCAGAATTTATGGATATTGTTTCAATATTCATGCATGATTTTATCTTGAAGACTGTTCATACTCATGTAAATAACATATTTACCATAAATTGCTTCCCACAATAATTTAAGCAAGTCCTTGCATAAAAAAATGATAGAAATAAGATGTAAATATATATACTTAAAAGGAGTCACTTCTCACCATTTTTATGTTTTCCTTAGGAGTTAAACTATAAATGTGTAGACTTACTAGTGATTACTACCCACCAAAATTTATGCAAGTCCTTGTGCCTCAAAATCAATAATTTTATCCACTTCACATCTCAATTTATTAGCTCATTCCAAAGCAACATTTTAATGTCATATGTAAATTGTGATTTTCACTTGTTTTAATTTATTTGGTAAAATGGATGTTAATTTATAGCTACTATTTATATGTTATATATTTTAATGTAATATGCATATTATGATTTTCTTTTATCTTAATTGTTCTTAATTTTCTAATAAAAACAAAATTGCAATATAATAAATTGAATTTTATTATTTTGATTACTTTTAACTTTTTATTATTAATTGAGCCAACATTGAAATGTTTACGCTCATTTATAGACACTTAAACATCTCTCCCATAGTAGGCTCTATATTACTTTTAACCATTTTTTTTAATTGAGCCGACATGCAAATGTTAAATGATTACAAACATTTACATGACTACAACATCACCCCCATATTGGGTCAACATTTTCTCCTGAAATTTAAAAAATGTTGACATACTTACATATTTACTTACATTACGTCGACACATCTCCCCTATATTGGGTTGTAGAGCACCTCTCGGTGCAATCAAATGTCGGTATGTGTTTATATATATATATATATATATATATATATATATATATATATATATATATATATATATTATATAAATATATTATATATATATATTATAATATATCACAAGTATATCATCGCCCTTACATTTGACCAAGCATATGATAGTGGAGAACGTAAATCATGGTCCGTGAAATTATGGAGTTTGATCAACAGACCAAGTCACATCGTATATACCCAAGGTCTTGAGCTCTCGATATGAATATATAGACCTCATAATTTCATTGTCACCAGGGCAAACCCACCCCATAATGAGGGAAGGAAACACATCAAATTAGGCCACATACTAGTCATATAAACAAATAAGTTGAGAAATAGCAAGGGATATAAGCCACAATGATATAACCCACCTATCTTTACAATTTCCCCACTTTTTGTGTGTAACTGCCTCCTCCCACATTTACCCACTTTCATAGGTTTACCCATGGTAAACATGAGCTTAGGGTCATTATGATGAGACTCAACCTCCAATATGACCTTAAGGAAATGGATTCGACCCTTAAGACCTTACTGACTTCCCTTAGGTGGTACAACACCTCCAGGAGCTACCCAACCCCTCCAGGTGTCCAACCCTTGAGCTAAATCTCTTCTTTATTAACCCAGAGCCTCATTCGCTCTCCTCCAGTCACTCTCGTAGGTGTACTTCCTAGTGACTATGGACTTTTCTAGTCAGTTCTGCGCTAGCGACCTCGAATTCTGAGCCACTTTTTCAGGGCTAGGACTCATGCCTCTACCCATAACTCATTGAAACTTCCACAAGTGATAAATAACATAGAAACAAAGCTTATAAACCAAAAACTGAACAAGGAATTGACATGACCCTCCCAACCAGGACAATAATTTCGCCAAACACATGGTAAACATGAAATCTACATGTCACGAATGCATATCTGAACATAGAGATCTGAAATTTATCTGAGGTTTAACAAGAAGAACCAATGCCTTCTCACAATAGCTGTCATTATGCCATTTAGGTCATGCATTCATTAACCAGACATTCATTAATTAAAATATGATAAGATCCATACTTAAATCTGTCATAAAACCATGCTTATAACCAACATATAACCAGATATATAACAATGATAGAACAACCATTAAAGCCACATAACAACAAGTATAAATACTCATTAAAGACAAGAGGAATTTAGCTCTTATTAACCATATGCAAAAGCCAACCAAGTCAGGGACTTCCACGTATCACTCGACCATAGGTTGGCTGGACCAAATATTTCTTTTAGCCAATCACCCTCATGCCATATTCCAAGCATGAATTTGGGATCTCATGGGATAAACCAATCCATAAATAACCAAGGGAATCCATAGGTTAAACCACCTCCACCCTCACCATAATGTGATCTCGCCTAAATTGATCCCGATATCACAAAACCAAACCGAGCTTGGATGCCTTAGAATTTCTTCACCATCCCTTGAGGAATTTTCTTATCTCCACCCACTTGTTGAGGGATTCCCATAGAAAACCGTCTCCACCCCCAACCCTTGAGATTTTCCTGAGACCACCTCACACGGATCCAAAACCTTCCAACAATCCAAGGCTCAACCAAGAAGGAATCCCATCACACCATGGTTATCCAGAAATGGAAAGGCAAAGCTAAAAGCCACTATCGAAACCCAGAAAAACTCATGCCAATGACAGCAAATGAACCAAATACACACATGCACATACCATGAATGCCAAAACCAATTAGGAAATCATACATGCAACTTATTACCTACAAGTATTCCCACTGAATTTGCTTGATCCATCCTTTCCTTGCTTGATCTTTTCTTTCCTTGTCCTCCCTTTACTTTCCTTGTCCTTCATTTCCTTGCTTGCTTTCCTTCTCCTCTTGGCGCTCTTCTCCTCTCTGAGACTAATTCCAAAACTAAACTGAAAAAAGGCTAACAAAAAGTCGTTAATTGATCCTTAAAATCCTTTTTGTCATTGACGCTTCTAATTCTTTATTTTCCTTAATTTTCGTTCAATTTCCTACTCACATGCAAATTGTGACTTTTCACCTCCCTTTTCCCTTATTTTCATAAATAAAATACCAATAATACCTTTTCTCCTTTTCAAATCCTTTGCCAATTTCCCCTTACATAATAAGTGATGCCTATTAGGATGTTTTGCCCAACATTTAGCTTGGAATAAGTGTCCCATAGCCTTGGTCTTATTTTGCCTTTATTAACTTTATTACATGAACTTTTAACCCAGGGCTGTTATAGACCCCTCCCCCTTAGGGGAACACCATCCTCGGTGTTCTATGACACCTATGATCAAAAAAATTGTTGAAAACCAAAAGCATACTGCCTATGGATCTTTATAACTTAGCTCATTGTGGTATTTACAATTAACAACCTGCTCAAAAGAAAAACCACCATGACAAACATGACAACCTAACAACCATATCGATCATTGGAGCTTTATAACATAGATCATTACAGTATTTACAATAGCAACCATGCATAAATATGTACAAATACCAAAAACTCATTTTCCTTCACTGGAAAACAATGAAGGATACATAGTCTGCATTTGATCAGTCATCTCCCATGTAGCTTCATCGGGCCTAAAGTGCTTCCACTGCACTTTAACTTTCTCAATTGCTCTATTTCCAGAGCATGAATTGTTTCCACTGCAATATGCACTGAGGTTTCGACTGAAATTCACCTTTTGGTTCCACCTGCAATAAAAGCCAATCAATAACATAATCAACATGCTTTACATATCCCTTAAGCAATGAAACATGGAAAAAATCATGGACTTTCACTGTCAGAGGCAGTGCAAGTCTGTAGGACACTAATCAAATCCTCTCAAGGATCTCGAAAGACACGTAATAACGTGGTGCCAACCTGGCACATGATCCAATCTCCAAGGAACTCTTCTTAAATTGGCTTGATGTGCAAATATACATGCTCCCCAACCTGAAACTCCTTGAATTCCCTATGCTAGTTTGCATAACTCTTTAGTTGGTCCTATGTTGCCTTTACATTATTATTTATAACATGCATTTTCTGTTCCATTTCCATGAATATATATGGTCCAATAAGTACCCTCTTCACTAGATCACTCTAGCTGATGGGAGTATTACAACTTTTCCCATACAATGCCTCAAACAGACTCATCCTCAGTGACTCTTGGTAACCATTTTTGTAAGCAAACTCAACAAATGGCAGGTACTCCTCCCATCTCCTCTATTGGTGCATGACATACATCCTCAGCATATCGTCCAGAATCATGTTGACCCTCTCTATTTGTCCATCTGTTTGCGGATGATAAGCTACAATGAAGGCCAACTTTGTCCCCAAACCTGCAAACAGCTCCTTCCAAAACTTGGAAGTGAACTTAGCATCCTTGTCCAACACAATATTCTTCGGAAGACCATGAAACCTCACTATCTCCCTTATGAAGACCTATTCCACCTGACTAGTTGAATAAGTAGTCTTCACTAGAATGAAGTGAGCTACCTTTCTCAACCTATCAATCACAACCATGATAGAATCATCTTGTCTCGATGTTCTCAACAAACCTGTAGTGAAATCCATGGAAATGACCTCCCATTTCCATTCTAGAATCAGAATAGACTAAAGCAACCCACCTTGATTCTCACACTCTACTTTCACCTGCTGATAAGCCAAACATCTAGCCATAAACTCTGTCACTTCCTTCTTCATATTCGACCAATACTATAATGTCTTCACTACTGTCAACATCTTCTCATATCCTGGCTGACCTAAATACGGTTTGATATGAAACTCCCTCAAGATAAGCTTCTTAAGCCCATTGTCATCCAACACATAGATATTTTCCTTGAATCTAACCAAGCAATTTATTGTGAGATGATAGTCCACATCCTGATCACCTGTACCCTATTGTAAGCTTTGCCTAAGCTGTCGGTACTTGTCAACATGATGTCCTGCCTATAAGATCTCATCCTATAAATATGTCCCATACAAGATCACAACTGCTACATGGTTCATCTACACTCTCCTACTAATATCATATGAAACCTTGTTCTTCTTACCCTTAATGTATCTGATCTCGAAGTCAAACTCACTGATCGTGGCCAACCACCTAGCCTGCCTAGAGTTCAGATTTGGTTCGTCAAACATATATCTCAACCCACTGTGATCGCTCATCAATACAAACCTCCTACCAATAAGATAATGCCTCGACATCTTCAAGGCATGAATAATATCTGCCAACTCAAGATCATGAGTCACATAGTTATTCTCATGCTCATTCAGTTTCCTGGACTCATAGCACACCACTTGTCCCTCCTACCAAGAAGATAATGCCTCGACATCTTCAAGGCATGAATAATATCTACCAACTCAAGATCATGAGTCACATAGTTCTACTCGTGCTCATTCAGTTTCATGGACTCCTAGCAACCACCTGTCCTTCCTGCATCAGGACTCCACCAATTCCCCTTTTGCAAGCATCTGTATACACCACGAACTGTTTATTCGGATCTGCAATCTTAAGAATTGGAGCATTTGTCAACAACTGCTTCAACTGCTCAAAAGTGGCTGCACATTCCTATGTCCATTCAAATTTCTTACCTTTTCTTTGCAATGACGTAATAGGATATGCGATAAGAATTTCTTGATGAACCTCCTCTAGTAACCTACTAACTCCATAAATGATCTAACCTCATCCACATTCTTAGGAGCTTCCCACTCCATGACATCCCTTATCTTTTCTGGATCCACTATAATGCTTTTCTTGGAAACAACATGTCCCAGGTAATGTACCTCTGTCTGGAAGAAGTTGCACTTTCTAAGCTTGGCATACAATTGATGCTCTCTTAACAATCTCAATATTGTTGCTAAATGTTTGACATGCTCTTCCTCATTCTTAGAATATATCAATATATCATCAATGTATATGTTATGCAACCAACTCACAAAATAGAAGAAGATATAGATCAATGACTTCAAAATTAGCCTTTTTGAGGGGGAAACCTCCTTTACATTACACAAATGAACAATTCTTCGATGCTTCAAATGACAAAACCTCCTTTCTATATATAGGAGTCTAAGGGGTCACAATACAATTAGAGCCGACATAATAATAATAATAGTGTAAAGGCACAACAATAACAATAGTGGGCTTCTATGGGTCACAATAATAACAATATGGGGACTACATGGGCACAACAATAACAACAAGAGGGTGTTGGGATGGGGTCCCTAGGGTCAATTTTTGTAATTTTTTTTGTTAAACAATGTAAAGTCTCTGTGAAATATGGAAGTGGAGTGCGAAGCTAAGTAAGAGTCAAAGGGACATTAGTCCCTTGTATGGGTAGGAGATAGGATGGTTTTGAGACTTGCCCATGGTCCGTAGACCATGGTATTGTAATGAAAAGGCTATATATAGTTGATTGATAGTGAAGTCTAAGAAAGTAACTTTAAGTGAAGAATCAGTGTAAGGGCAATGTGTTGAGGCATGAAAAGTATGTTTCCTGTACTTAGGCGAAAATGGAAGGCTCCTATAGTTGAGTGCGCGGAGACCTTGGTAAGTCTGCAAGCTGAGTGTGCAGGGAGGAGAAGTCTGTAATTGAATGCTTATTTGTAATAAATACTGCTTTGGAAGAAATTATGATGCATCTATGCCTTGTTATTTACTTATGTTTAAGCTTATGTATCTTCACTCTGTGATCTATTTTATGTGAATTAATGCTTATTCTATGTACGAAATGGATAGCTCTATAATATTCATGCCTAATAAGTATAATTAACGACCTTCGCAAATATCAGGAAGTCATTAGATAGATCTGTTGTAGTTAGCTATTCGGAAAGGGTAGATCTGCACGACGATAGATCTAGGCCATAAGGGCTTTAGAATACCCATTTACTGCGTGGAACTAGTAGATCTGTAATATTTCTGCATGATAAGTACAATTAAGTACATTCGCGAAGATCTGAAGGTCATTTTGATAAAGTTACAAAAGTTGATTTTTGAAAGGAATAGATTTGCATGAACGTAGATCTAAACCCTGAAAATCTTAGGAAACCATCACACTTGCCTCTGGATGCAGAAACCTGGTTCTAACATCCCCCAATACTGCTTCAGGTGAGACTGTGACCTGCGCTACGTAGGTTGTTGCCAAAACTTGGGCCAGCAGTTATGGTTTTGTTGGTTGGTGTGAATAACTCTGAACCTGGGTCAGGCCCCCTTAAGCCAACAAATGGTTCCATTACCAGGACCGGGATCAATGTGAAGAATGTGTGATGTTGAATAAGTGTTTCCCTACTAAGAAGGAAACTGAGAAGTGGCTTGATCGGAAGGAACATGCGTTTGCAGCTTAGGAGAAAAATAATTGTGGTTATCCAAGGAACAGTGGTTGAATAGATACCTATACTTAGACGAAACCGAAAACGTTTTATGTTTCTTCCCTTGCAAATTGCACGAGTGGTTGTCTAGATTGGTAGACAATCAGGGTACGCGGAGACTTGACAGCCCTATTGTGTGGACTCCAGAGCTAGTGAGGCACTTGGAAGCTTCAAAAAATAACATCGCGTGGACTATCGATCACTAGATTGATCATATCATAGGAGGATTCATCACTGAGCTCACGATTGATATGTCCATCAACTATAGTGAAGCAGACGCAAGCTCTTCAAGGGACCTCAAGGTAAGTATTTAAAATCTCTAAAAACTTGGATTAAGATGTTGTTGTGTGAAAAACGAGTTATGTCATTACCTTGATGTTTGGGACTACGCAAAGCAGAAAACCCTTCAGAAGGAACGGAGACTTGGGCTCTGAATATAGTCCGCTATTGGTATCCTCTTCAAGCAATGACAAAGGAAGTATTATTAATAGACCACGAAGTGTGTTGCAGTTGGTATGTCAGGGTATCCTACGGATACCTCATCCATCCACTCCACATCCACCTCCACCTCCACCTCCACCGCATACAACTACACCTTCACCTCCACCTCCACCTCCACCGCATACAACTACACCTTCACCTCCACCTCCACCTCCACCATTCAACATGGCAAACACAATGAAGATGTTATCTTTAAATGGGTAGGGAGTGAAGACCCTGAGCAATTCTAGTTTGTTGCAAATGTTGTGTGGACAGCGCAGCAGATCACTGATGATAATCTAAGGAAAGCATAGTTGGTCACAGCATTGTCCACACAAAATTTGCAACAAACTAGAGTTGTTCGAGGTCTTCGCTCCCTAACCCTTTAAAGATCGTCATCTTCATTATGTTTGCCATGTTGAATGGTGGAGGTGGAAGTGGAGGTGGAGGTGAAGGTGTAGGTATATGCAGTGGAGGTGGAGGCGGAGGTGGAGGTGAAGGTGTAGGTGTATGCGGTGGAGATGGAGGTGGAGGTGGAGGTGAAGATGTAGGTGTATGCGGTGGAGGTGGAGGTGAAGATGTAGGTATATGCGGTGGAGGTGGAGGTGGGGTGGAGGTGGAGTGGATGGATGAGGTATCTGTGGGATACCCTAACTTACCAACTGCAATGCACTTCATGGTGTATTCAAAATAGTTCCTTCATAGTCGTTTGAAGAGGATCCCAATAGCGGACTATATTCAAATCCTGAGTCTCCGTTCCTTTTGAAGGGTTTTCCGCTATTGGGATCCTCTTCAAGCGACGACGAAGGAACTATTCTGAATACACCATGAAGTGCACTATAGTTGGTAAGTCAGGGTATCCCACGGATACCTCATCTATCCACTCCACCTCCACCTCCACCTCCATCTCCACTAGATACACCTACACCTTCACCTCCACTTCCACCATTCAACATGGCAAACGTAATGAAGATGTCAATCTTTAAAGGGATAGGGAGCGAAGACCCCAAGCAATTCTGGTTTGTTGCAAATGTTGTGTGGACAATGCAATAGATCACTGATGATAATCTAAAGAAAGCACAGTTGGTCACAATGTTGTCCATAGAGCATTTGCAACAAACCATAATTTCTAGTGATATTCACTCCCTGCCCCTTTAAAGATCGGCATATTCATTGCGTTTTCCATGTTGAATGGTGGAGGTGGAGGTGGAGCGGATGGATGAGGTATCTGCAGGATACCCTAACTTACCAACTGGAATGCACTTTGTGGTGTATTCAGAATAGTTCCTTCATTGTCACTTGAAGAGGATCCCAGTAGCGGACTATATTCAGAGCTCAAGTCTCGGTTCCTTGTGAAGGGTTTTCTACTTTGTGTAGTCCCAAACATCAAGGTAATGGAATAATCCATTTTTCACACAACAACATCTTAATCCAAGTTTTCATAGGTTTTAAATACTTACCTCACGGTCCCTTAAAGAGCCTGTACTCTACTTCACTATAGTTGATGGACATATCAATCACGAGCTCAGTGATGAATCCTCCTGTAATACGATCAATCAAGTGATCAACAGCTCGCATGATTTTATTTTCTGAAGCTTCTAAGCACCTTACCAGCTCTGGAGTCCACACAATAGGGCCATCAAGTCTCGACATACCCTGACTGTCTGCCAATCTAGACAGCCACTCGTGCAATTCGCAAGGGAAGAAACATAAAGTGTTCAGATGAGGAGTGTCAGCAGAGTATTGATGTGTTAAAGGACAATATGGAGACTGTGCCCATCTTAGTATTTCCGGATTGGAAGAAAGAGTTCCATGTGCATGTAGATGCCTCATGTATTACTCTAGGTGTGATATTGACCCAACCTCACGAAAGCGATATTGATCATCCAATAGCCTTTGCAAGTGGGAAATTGTCAAAAGCCAAAAGGAACTATTCCACTATAGAGCGCGAAAGGTTGGCGATGGTCTATGCGCTGCAGAAGTTTCAACATTATTTGTTGGGCACACATTTCAAAATGTACACAGATCACTCTACTCTCAAGTACCTGGTCAATAAGCCTGTGTTGGGGGTGAATATCTGTAAGTGGTTGTTGTTGTTCAAGCAGTATGACTTTGAAGTAATAGTGAAGCCTAGACAGTTGAACGCAGGACCAGATCACCTAAGCCAAATCGAGACAGGTGAAGAACCAACCAATTTGGAAGAAGGATTTTTGGATGCACAACTATTTGTTGTGCATGTTGCAGATGACCACTTTGCTGATATCATTCAGTTTTTTACCACGGGTACAACCCCAGAAGGCTATTCTACTCAATAGAAAAAGGAATTAGTGGTCCGCGCAACTGATTTTTATGTTATAGAAAAACATTTGTATAAGATGGGAATAGATGAAATATTGCGCTGATATGTTCCAGGCTTTGAGTGCACTAGTATTCTCATTGAAGCACATGGAGGAGTGGTGAGAGAACAATATGCAGGTAGAGCCACCACGTAGAAGATTTTACGCGCAAGGTTATGGTGGCTGACAGTGCATAAAGATTCTAAGGCATTTTGTAAAGTATGTGATGCTTGTCAAAGGATAGGAAAGCCTTCACGAAGAGATGAATTGCCTTTAAACCCTCTGGTTTTGTTACAAGTATTTGACAAATGGGCAATTGACTTTATAGGTCCGATACAACCACCAGGAAGGAAGATAGGCGTGCAATACATCATTACTGCAACAAAGTACTTAACTAGATGGGGAAAAGCACAATAGGTGAAGGATTGTACTACTGCTACAACTATGAAGTTCTTGTTTGAATACGTCTTAACGTAGTTTGGGTGCCCTAAGATATTTTTTTTTAACAGCAACGATTAAATTTTATTTAGTGATAAAAGGTTGGGCTGGAGCCTAATCAACCTCTATTACATATTTCTTTAGTAGATTGCTTCCATTCGACACAGCATCAATAGAATCCAAAGATGATCCATTAGCCATGCGATCAAAACCCATCTTCTGCATTAGTTGTTGTTGTAGTTACATAGGATACCTTAGAGACGAAGCATAGGAGCATCAAAAAGAGGAGCAAACTTATGATCCATTTCCATTTCTCGATGATGGGAAGAAACAAATCCTGAAGGCGACCAGAATCGAATCCTTCAACGCATCAGCTCTGTTCTCATCTACCTTCGTGGATATATTTAACTGATCCATTGTTTTATAAACTTGCTTGTTTTTTGAATGCATAGAAAATACCTTAAGCAAGAAGGAGTAATGGCTGAGTTGAGTGGGACGAGCAGGGTATGGGTTCTTGATCATAATGTTGTAAAAAATCCATGACAAAAACCGAGTAGTCATCAGAGTTCAGAAGTGATGAGATCGTTTGTATGTAACCTACGAAGTTTATTTGGAAAAAACATGGAGACAGATACTTTGCCAGTTGGAGGGTGTAACAAGGAGAACATTGTTGTCATTGTCTTGTTCTTGTACAACTCAAAAACTTCTCTCTTATGGAATAAGGTACCAAATAGGTGCTTTGTCATTCTTTGAAAGTCTCCTTGGGCTAAGACGCAACCCATGTTGCCCTTATGTCTGCTTCCTTGTTTAGATTTTGAAGGATGTGATAGAAGGAACTGTTGGTGAAGTTCTGCAGCACTTTCCTGAGTCTCTGCAGGGTCTTGTTGAGCATTGGATTGTTGAGATAGTCACCTGTGTTTAAGATTTTTATCAGGATTTCTGAATCCCCAAAGACTTGAATGTTTTTTCCTCCATTCCCCTGAGCAAGCTGGCAAGCTTTAAGCAGTCCTAAGATTTCTTCCTGGTTGTTAGTGCTCTGTCCTAGGCCTCAACTGAAACTGTCTTTGTTGTGCCCGTCTGGGGAGTAGATTACAACCCCTGCTCCTGATATCCCCGGTTTCCTTTGGAGGCTTCATCGAAGAATATTGTGACTTTGCCCTGTTTCTTCCACCACCTTTGAAAATCCAATTCAGGGTCCAGAGCCGCCACTCTTGGTTGAATCAAGGCCGAGAGGGGTTATTTTTATTGTTGGCATGCCTTAGAGACTCACCAAGATAGCTGGTCTCTTCAGGGAGGAGCACATTGTCTGGCTTATGAGGTCGATTCTCGATAGTTTCCAGCAGCAATGCTCTGGCTTTGGCAACCACTACAATGGGAAAGCGCAAACTATTTTTGAAGGTGGGTTCGTTCCTTGCTAACCACACTTCCCAACAAATGAATTTTGGTATTGTATACCAGATTTTAGCCCACATGGATTTGCTCTTCAATGCGCGAGGGGATTGCCCTTTATAGGAGGTGAATAAGTTAACTACTGTGAGTTGAGCTGGCGTTTGAGCATTGAGCTCATGCATAGCCTGTGTCCATACTTCTTGAGTGAAGGGGTAGTCAATAAATAGATGATCAAGCATTTCCTGAGCCGAGCAGTAGAGAGGGCATCTATCGAGCCCGATAATTCCACGTTTCACTAAGTTGTCTCCTGTCAAGGCCCTTCTATGCATGAGAACCTAGCAAAAGAATTTTATCTTTGGGAGACCAAAGGTATCCCAGACGTGCTACCATAGTGAAGAAGAGTGGATTTGTGGGTGTTGTTATTGGAGAGTTGCAAATCCCTACAATGATGTGTAAGCATCGGTATTCTCCCAACCCCAATTGTCCCTTGAGCGAAGGTGCACAGGAGCCATTCCCGAGATCGCAGCAAGGTAGAGGCGATATTGAGAATGCAACCTATCTAGGAGGAGTTGGAAAGCCCAGGTGATCCAATTCCCACCAAAGTCCCATGAAGAAACATCTGCCAGCTTGTGGATGCCATGTTGAGTGAGCCAGTCACGCAGATCTACAAATTCAGGGGCAAATTTGAGGGGTTGGAGGCCCATGATCTTATCTTCCCACAACCCGATTCTTTTCCCGTTTCCAGGGATTCTGTGTAGGTGATCTTTAAAAAACTCCTAGCCTTGGCTGCATAGCTTCCATAGAGTGGTTCCTTTACATGAGGCTCCTTCATCCATATTGTTTATTGAGAGCCTGTGCAAATACTTTTTAATGAGTACTTGGCTTACAGGATGTCGATGATTTGAGAAGATTTTCCAAACAATCTTTCCTCCCAAAGCTAGATTGGCCAACCCAGGGTCTCGTACCTGAAGACCACCTTCTGATAATGGCCTTTTCATAATGTCCCAACTTACCAAGTGAATTTTTTTTTATTGCTCTTTCCTCCTTGCCACAGGAAATTTTGAATCAACTTAGAAAGCTACTTGGTGATCATTTTTGGAGCCAAAAGAAATGAAGCCTGATAGATTGGAAGGGAGAAGAGAAAATATTTTACAAGGATAAGCTTCCCAGCTATGGTAAGCCATTGACTGCCCCAAGCAGCCATTTTTGCCTCAATTTTGCTAATAATTTCTAGCCAATGAGGGGCCTTGTTGGTTCCCAGAGTTAAAGGCAAGCCTAAGTACTCTAATTTATCCCAGGAGGCGAAGCCCATGAAGCCTGGGGATTGAGCAATCCAAAGAATGGTTGCTGATCTACCGCTGAGCTATACGCTGCACTTTTCCTCCTATTGACCAAAGCTCCAGGAACTTTGCAAAATCTTTGAATAACATTGTTGAGAGCCCTTGCAATTTTAATGGAGGCACCTCCCATGAGAAGAGAGTCATCAGCAAACAAGGCATTGTTGATTGGGTCTGTTCCTCTCATCGCCCTGATGCCTGGAAGTGTCCCATTTAACTTCTCAACTATTAGCTTTCAACTTAGAGAATATGCCATCAAAATGTACAAGAAGGGGGACAGTGGGCAGCCTTGCCTTATGCCCCTTAAAGCTTTGAAATGGTTGGTCGGCCTTCCATTTACTAAAGGGGCTATCCACAGCTCTCCTATACATGCTTTAGTCAATTTTATAAAATCAAAGCCGAAGTCAAAATCGGAAAGAACTTGAAGGAGAAAAGAATGCCTTACTCAATAAAAGGTGTTCACCATGTCCAACTTAATGAGCATCCCTTTCTCTTGGTATTGATGGCTGGAATGAATGGTTTCCTACACCAGGATCACATTATCTAGGATATGCCTACCTTTAACAAACCCACCTTGGTTGGGAGAGATGATTTTTTCTAGCATAGGCTTAATTCTCTTCGCAATAAGTTTAGAGAGAATTTTGTAGGATGCATTGCAAAGAAAAATTGGCCTAAAATGGTCAAAAGCCACTGGGTTCGCTTCTTTTAGGATTAGCACTAGGAAAGTGGAGTTTGCGCTTCCTCCCACTTTGAATCTTTGGAGGAAGCCTTTGATCATTCGAAATAGATCAGCCTTGATGATGTCCAAGAAAATTCTATAGAAATTAATGGAGAACCCATCAAGTCCTGAATCTTTGTTTGGTTCCATCATCCATATGACATTGTTGATTTCATCTTTAGTGAAGGGCTTTAGGAGTCTTGAGTTATCCTCCTCGTTTACTATTCTTGGAACGTGAGTGAGGAAGTCTGATGATACCTGCTCATCGTCCAAACCTTCCTCTTTGTACAACTGTTGAAAATGAGAGGTTTTAGCCTCTTTTTATAGAGTTGTACCTTTGAGGAAAGTCCCGTCAGGGGAGGTAATTTCAGCAATGTGATTTCTAGAAAGACGAGCTCGAATTTGCTTATGGAAGAAGGCAATTTTTTTGTCTCTAGACACAAGCCAAAGATTACGAGATTTGAGCCTCAAGGATTCTTCCTCCACTCTGAATGACCGGAGAGTGCTGAGTTGGGTTTCTTGCTCAATTTCTAAAGAGGTAATGTCTTGCCGCTCCATGTCTAGTTGCAGATCGAGCAACTACTTGGTGGTCTGCTTAATAAGCCTAGTGGGGAGTCTGAAGGCTTATTTATCCATTCTTTCAAGGTTGTTTTGGTGGCCTTTAGTTTTTTTTCCCACACATAGCTGGGCGATCCAAGAATAGGGATGGACCAAGCCTTCCAGACTATGTCCATAAACCCTTCCCTATTTTTCCAGAGGGGGTTGAACTGGAAGGGGATGGGCCCTAGTTTTTCCTCTTGTTTGAACAGCAAAAGAATGGGTTTATGATCTGATGTTAACTTTGGGAGTATTTTAGTGGAGATAATCTTCTTTTCAAAGAGGAAGGTGCTCTAAAGTAAAAATATGTCCAAGTGGGTTGATATATGCTCCGCCCCAGCTCTGTTGTTTGACCAAGTGTAGAGCCCTTTTTTTGGCTTAAAACCTAGTAAGTCCCATTGTTGAATCAGGTCTTCCACGAAGGGAAGGAAATGGTACCTACTACCTATTCCTCCTCTTTTTTTCCTTTGGCTCAAAGATTAGATTGTAGTATTCTTCTAGAATTATATTCTTGGGGGAGTAAGCATCTAGAAAATCAGATAGGGTTTGCCAGCAGTCTTTCTTTTCTGCATAGAGGAATGGGACATAAAGATTAAAGAGGTCAAAGGTGATCTTACTTGCAAGGTGTCGGAGTTTGGTGTAGATCTAGGGCTGCGCTTGGAAGGAGCTATCGAGATGAAATTTGTCTTCCTCCCAGAGAGTGGCGAGCCCACCACATGTACCCCTTGCACTTACTGCTTTTCTGGTTTTTGTTTTCCATTTTACTTTGCTAAGGTCGAGAAGGGCATCCCCTTCTATTTTAGTCTCTTAGAGCATGAGGATCTTGGGGCATTCTGATTTCAAAAGCTTCTTCATAGCTTAAGCTTTTAAGGGGTTCCCCAAGCCTCTGCAATTCCAAGAGACTAATCACATTATTTACTAGTAGAGGGGGGAGCAGACCCTCCCTTGGGAGGCCTGGTTGTAGTATTTTTGTCGATGGACATCTCAATTGTAGGCTGGTTGCCTTGCATTTTTTGTCTCTCAACCTCTTCTTCCCTTGCTTCTCTGTGAGATTTCCTCCCAACTCTTTTCGAAGGCCTCTCGATTGTCTCATCTTCCTAAGATCCATAGATCTCTAGAGACTTATTCCTTGTCATCTCTGCATAGGATGGGGGGCTAGAGGCACCTCTTGGAGGTCCGACTTGTAGAGGGCATGTTTCCTCCGGTCTTTTATCTTCTACCATTGTAATGGGTTGTTGTTCGGCCTCTTCGACTGCTAGAGCTAGGGGTTCTTCTAGTGTGCTGAGCATTTCAAAGGGATTGATGGATGACTCTACTCTTGGAGGGCCTGTGCTCCCCTCCCCTTGTACCATGGGAAGTGCTCCGCTCCCCGTGGGCACTCCTTTCCCTTTGGTTCTGCTATTCTGTTTAGCTGGTGCTGATTTCTAGAGCTGAGTCCATTTCTCTCCCTTCGAGTTCTCGACCTCCTCATCTATTTTCTTTTGCAATGCCTAGCAAAGTGCCTGTAGCCATGGCAATGCCGGAATTTAAACGGGAATTTCTTGTAGTCTAACACTTGAATGTGAGACCAATCAGCCATTGTGAGCTTTATATCTTCAGGGAGGCCTTCCTCCAGGTCGACTTCTACACAAATTATCACGCAGGAGTACTGGTCCCTCCTTTCTGCACAGTCTATGTATTTTTCGAGCTTATTTCCAATGGTTTCTAGGGATTTGGGGTTCCAATAGTGCAAAGGTAAGTGAGGAAGGCATACCCAAACAAGCGGAAAGATGAGGCAACATCCTGAGTCGAATCAAAATCTAGGGTCCATTGGTTCAAGTACAAATCTTGAGGGCCCATGAAATACAAGCCATTTCTGAATATGAGATTCCCATCCTCTATTGAATCAAAGATGAACACGAAGAAGCCCTTACCAACTAAGTGACTTCTGATTCCTTCTTTGACCAGAGATCTCTAGTTCCTTTGCACCCCAGCATCAATGGCTTTGGGCGAGGGCCAAAGCTCAGTGAACTACCCTATGAGCCCTCCTTCTGCTAGGCTCAGAGTCAATCTACAGGGTTCTTCTTCAGTCAGCAGGGCAACCGTGGGGATGGTTTCCAACCTTTTGACAAACTTATGTTGGTGTTTGTTTGCTGGCATTTGTTGCATGTAGCTACAACCTTCCTAAACGTCATCAACTCGAGAGGAAGAGGAGGATCAGCCTCAGGGCCCCCTCCTGGGGCCATGTCAGAGGAACAGCACGTAGATGCGCTCTGGATTGGATCATCGTTGCACCACGTGTGCAATCAAAAAAAAAAACTCCAAAAAGGTCATATGGTGCCCTAAGATATTGATGAGTGATAGGGGTATGCATTCCCTAAATGAAATAATCAATGCGATGCTTGAATAATTCCAGGTTTACCATCAAAAGAGTATGCCCTATCATCCCCAAGTCAATGGTACAATGGAATTGTTTAATAAGATTCTAGAGAATGCATTGACAAAGGTTTGTAATGTGAAGAGAAACGATTGGGATGTACGCATCTTGGCGGAGCTATTGGCATATAGGACGACTTGCAAGAATTTCATAGGTAAAAATCCATTTAGGTTGGTCTATGGAATCGAAGGAGTGATGCCCATGGAATATATTTTTCCAATCTTGCTCATTGCAGCTTTGACAGAGATGGTGGATCGCGAGACCATGGAGGAAAGGCTCGCGTAGTTGATGAAGTTGGAAGAAGACCGGTTTCTTGCAGGATTTCACCAGCAAGTGAAAAAGGAATGTGAGAAGACCTGACATGATAGGCATATTAAGATATGCATTTTCAAGGTGAAGGATTTGGTTTTGCTCTATGATAGTAATTTCACGAAGTTTCCTGGTAAGTTCGAAATGCACTGGTTGGGCTCGTATATTATCAAGGAAATTATAGATGCTAACGCAGTTCAGCGCGCGAAGCTGAATGGCGAATTGTTCCGAGAAAGAGTGAATGGAAGTCGGTTGAAGTTGTATACAAGGGATCCTGCCCCTGCACAATGACTACATGGTAGCAGGACAGTCTTAGTGCTCCAGGCAGCTGCAAGGGAGAGAGGGACTATAAACTACACTACCCGAAGAAAAGGAAAATGCAGTAAGGGGGTTACGCGACGGATGCAAGGGGTACAATAGAAGAAGTTGCGATGGATGAGTTGCACCATGGGGGTTGGTGTCGTGCAACTGGGTCCAAAAGTAGTCATTGAAGACAATGTTCATGGTTGGATAGCGAAAATCCCATTAGGAGGAGCGATAGGCGACATTTATCGTGAAAATATTTGGAGATTTGCCGCTAAAGATGCATTTATGATCAGAAAATGGAGGGAATGATCAGATTTGAATTCAAAATCACCTATCAATCTGGCATGTTGGTCTGTCGTAGAACACTTTGCCTTCTCAAAATCACGTATGAGCCCTCTTGTTTCACTCTAAGCATTGGCAGATTTGGGAGGATTTTTTTCAAGCCCAGCATTTGCGAGACTACCTGAGTGGAACTAGAAGATTATCCTCGAAAATATGTATATCAAGCCTAGAATTTCCGAAGCCGTTGTCTCTCAAGCGAAAGCCCAGGAAGTTGCACTAATGGAAGCTACGCCATCTATGCCTACAACACTGAGGTTGCCTAGGCTGAAGCCATCTATTGTTAAAGAAAAGCATAAGAAACCCCAAGCTGTACTGGTGAGGCAGTCACCGAGGAAGATTCCGACAGAGGTTAGGCAGAAAGGAAAAATTGATAAGTCCAAGCAGCCCCATGAACCCTTAGATTTAGATGAAGAAGAACTCTGTGAAGGAGTTGAAGAGTTGGATGCTGATGAGGGAGAGCCTCTCACTAGGCTCCCCAAGTATATCCCTCCGTGAAAAGGGAAAGCGAAGGTTCCAAAATACCTCGATAAGGAAAAATTCACAATCTCTATGTCGCTATTGCCAGAAGAAGTGGTATTTCAAGGCACGCTCTTAACGCGTATCCCTTTTTCAAAAATGGAGGATTGGGATCTAGTCGATCATGACAAAATTTCCACATTTTGCCACCAATACATACATGGCCAAGATTTACTATGAAGAGACTAAGATCACAAAGTTGGAACTAATGAAATGGGTAAAATATTTCTACATATGTTGTGTGTGCCACACTTTAATAGGTCAGTCACTGAAGCGCGCTCCGGGCGGGAGCGGCTCGGGAGCGGCTTGGGAGCGTGCTCCCTAAATCGCTCCCGGACAGGAGCGATTTTAGGGAGCGC
>APFE031508479.1:57583-79101 GCA_000404065.3 Pinus taeda | reverse complement strand
AATAGCATGATCATGATCACAAATAGGTGGGAGGCCTTTGGGAGTCTCAAATACCATGGAATGATTGTCCAAGACTTTTTGGAGATCTGGAGAAATAGATGATTTCGATTTTTGAACTGTTGTTCTTTCTTTAGAAGCTTTGTCATGCCATTAGAGTTGATTATATTTCTTGGTTTCCCTGTGATACCCCTTAATTCAACTTCCTTTCCTTCCCCAAAAAAATCAAGAAAAGTTCTTGAAAATTAAAAGTTATCGTACCCAAAGTTGTAACTATTGGACTCCTAGTACAACATTAGCACCACCCATTGGAATGGAAAGCATTAGACTATTCAATACATATTCTTCCTCAATTTTCAACCATCACTTAACACTCTGGTGCTAGATATAGGAAGTAATTCAATTACTTGGTTAGCTTACAATGAATAAAATTATGAGTACTACCTGAATCAATCAACACTATACCTTTTTCTTCTCTATATGTCCTTCTATCTTGAGAGTTTAAGGAGTGGTAATTCCTACCAATGCATTACAAGATATGGTCAGATTCATTTCTTCTTTCTCTGGGGTTGGTTCCTAGTGTATATCCTCTTCTTTTGGCATTTCTTATTCCTTTTCTTCCTCCTCTTCACAATCTATGTAAAATAATTTCTTCTCAGCACACTTATGGCCTTTAGTGTATTTTCTATCACAACTGTAACAATTCCCTTTTTCTCTTTTTTCATCCAATTTTTGTGGTGTCAACCTTGTAGTTTGTGGAAGGCTAAAAGCAACAACACTTCCATATTTATAGTTGTGATTGGTAGGCTTGCTTGTTGCCATAATTTTGCTTTCAATTTTTCTTACCAACCTGAATGCCTTCTCCAATGAATCAGGTTCCTAAAGACTCAAAGTGCTCCACCATTGAACCCTTTTGTTTGACATTTATCAACTGGCTAAATAAGTTGTTGCTCTTTATATCCTCATATTGTGCTATCATTTCCTCCGTAAAAATTGACCAAGTGAAAATTCGTTTACGAGAGAAAATTCATCGATACCATGAAAATTGATTAAGTTCTAAATATAAAGTTGCAATGCGTACCTTTTGTGTGTTTTGCACATTATGGAGATCAAAATATTGCTCCATCTATAGTATCCATGTTAAGGGATCTTTGCCATCAAATTCCTCATATTGGTATTTGGAATATGGTGGGTCTTCCATCCAACATTAGAGTCTATGAAATCATGGTTAGCATTTCTTTTGTTCTCATCATGAGTTTCCACTACTACCTTTTTGCCATTAGGAAGCATTTCTTGTATCAACTTTGTCAAGTCTTTCTTCAAATATTCCACGTTGCCTTTCAGTTTTACTTATATACCATTGATCTTAGCTTCCATTCCATTCTTCAAACCATCCATCTTAGCTTCTGTTATTTTTTTTGAGAAATTTGTTGCACTTGGTCTCGTAATTTTGATATATCATGTTGTATTTCTTCCTCTCTGTCATGTGTCATAGTAGAGCTTTCTGGTTGCTTACTAGGTGTTTCCATTTTTTTTTATTTGGGGCATCAATTGATGATAATTATGCTTCAATATGCCCTTTGAATCACTTCAAACTAATTATTAAAACAAAACTTATATAAATTTTACAAAATACACATTTTTTCACTTTGTAGGAGCTCAATATTGAATCTGTTGTATCTCTATAATTTCGGATCTCCAAGGTGTTGAAGTTTCTAAGTCTAATAGTTAGAAACCCTCCATGCATTTTACTGATTTATTCCTACCTACTTGTTCTGTTAATTAAGAAGTTATTTACCATGTAAATACTGAAAATAAATACATATGCATGCTCAACACATCACAGATCATGAACTGAAGGAAACAGAAACAAGCACACAAATAACACCGTTATTTTTGGACTAATGTCCTTGGAAAAACCCAATGCAGGAAAATCGGTGTAGCTATCTAAGGGTTTTACTATTAAGCAGTTATTTTCTAAGTACACTAGGTGTCAAACTGGCTAACGCAACAGAGATAAAAAAAATCTGGCAGCAATACCTCTCTTCAGAAAGAGGTATTTAGAAAGCCTGTTCCACGAAATCCCTCTCCAGCACAATCTGAAGCTCAGTGTCAACCCTGTTGGACTCTGCGTCAGCCTACTGAGGCTTTGCGCAGCTTCTCTGGCTCTCTGCGTCACTCCTGCAGCCTTTGTGTGGATGATATAGGCCCTTCTAGCTCTGCGCAGTCTCTGCTACCTTTGCGTGGCTCCCTTTAGCTCTACGTTTTCCTCTCTCTGCTTTTGTGCTAGTCCCTCGGCACTGTCCTTGCCTCTCTGCCTCATACTCACTGCCCCTCGCTGCAACTGATCACTAATTCTATCTCTCTTAGCAAACCCCACTCTAGAGAATAGAATGATTGATCACTTTGGTGTGTTCTCTCACTCACCCTCAAGCCTCCTCTTACACTTTCCTCGTTGGCAAATCAACGGCAGAGATTAATTCCATAATCGACAGTTAAGATTAGATCTGGCTTGATCCATGTCTTTTGGACCATTCTAACATAGTTTTATATTAATTCACATTAATATTTTAATTTCTCTAAGTTTAGACTTAGGGACTCCATTAAAAATATTAATTATTTTAATATCTACCAAACTATTTAGAATCTGCCCAAACCCTTTCTGGGTATTGGAGATCTCATGTGCCCTAACCTCTCCACAAAATTCTGTGGCTAGAGCACATATTATGCTACCCCAAATCAACACAAGGTATGAAATTTCATCTTGTGGTAGCCCTTAGAGTTTTCTTTCCCACCCCACAAGTCAGACCATTATTGGAGTCTTTAGGAAAGAGTTATGCCCAATCTCCCAAGATGACCTGAGTATAGACTAGTTCTGTAGAGTGAACTTGTACGGAGTTCCACGTGTCATTGTTTCGACCTTCGAATCTGAAATTCCTACACGAAAAACTACAGTCTGTGCACTTTCATCCACTTTTTATAGAATTCAAACACTAGTACAAAATGGCTAATTAGTTACTAAAAAAATGACTAAAATTTGCATATAAACGACCATTTTTCCACCGGTGACCAATAGTGGTTAATTTACAGTATCTTATAACGTGACCAACCTTTAGTCGTATTTAGCTTTGTCATTAATTGGTTGTCTCAATTTTATCGTCTAGTAGTATATTTAGTCATTAATTTGGTCATTAATTTATCATTGATTTAGTCATTAATTGCCATAATTAATGACCAAATACACAACAAAATATACTACTAGATGATCACCCAAGAAGACCAATTAATGACCAATGAAATATGATCAAAATGTTAGTCGTGTTATAAGATACTGTAAATTAGCTACTAATAGTCATATATATGCAAATTTTAGTCGTCATTTGAAACCAATTAATAACCAAAAAAATATGACTAAATTTCGGTCGCGTTATAAGATATTGTAAATTAACTACTAATAGTCGTATATATGAAAATTTTAGTTGTCATTTATAATTACAAATTTATCATTTACAGTAGTCATTCATCATTTTTTGGTAGTTTCATATTCATTATATAAACAACCGATTTAGTAGTTTATATTCACTTCATTTACTTTCATTAATAATTATTATAAATGACTAATTTAGCTGTCGTATATTCATTTTTTGCGTTCATCATGAAACAATTTAGTTGTTTTAGATTGATTTTGTGTTCATTATTAATCAACATAAAATAATTAGTATGATTTTGCGACTAAAAAAAATGTCGCACAATGTGCATGTTTATTTAATATGAAAAAACAAGGTTACATATGTTTTTTTTTTTTTTTTTCTCGGCAATAACTAAATTCTATTAACTGTAATTCAAAATATTTTTACATGGAGTTGAGGCTACAGGGGTCAGATCTCGAGAGCCATCAACGTTGCAGCACTGCCCCATTACAAAAAGAAACTGGGGAAAACAGTAACAAAGAGCTAATAAACGGACATTAGATCCATTCATAGGCTGATAGAAAGAGAGAGAAACATTGGAAACAGATAAGCAGAGTTTGTGTGCAGACATCCAGTAAGAGGCCGAACACTTCCTCAGAGGGAAGACAAAACCTGAGACTGACGAAACCGAGCCGGACCGAGAGCAAAGAGCCTGGAGGTAGCCATCTGAGCAAAAACCATGGACCAAAAGGAGGAATGCAGTCATAGATGTCAATCAGCTTCCGCATCCTCCCCATGAGTCTTCTCAACATCCCAACACGCACTGCCAATTCTGAGATTCGCTTTGCCATCCGTCGCCTGACCGAGACTGGTGGTGCCTGTGTCCCTTTCTACCTCAATTGGGCCACTGTCATCCAAAGGAGGGATACTTAAAGGCTGAATATTCTTCTGACCAGGCTCTCCCACCTGCTTAATTTCCTGTTCTCCCTCATCCATGGAGCGCTCACTGCTGTGAGAAGGGTTGGGTGCAATGCAAGACAGAGGGGAGATTTGATTTTCTTCCTTCAACAGAATAATAGTAATGTGAGCAGTAATCAATGGCCTGTTCAAGTTACTCTGAAACTTGAAATGCGTCGTTTGGAAAGCACTGTTAGGAACAGGCTTGCGACCAGGGCTCGAGGGAGGCAAATCCTCCGGAGAGGAGGTGAGGTTAATGGGCGAGTGAGCTGGGTCTGCCGAATGGCTGACAGAAGGCCGCTTGCCACTGCCTTAGTGATCCCCAGAGCGGTTCCACTTGCCTTGGCGTTTCATTTTGACAAGCAAGGGAGAGGACACTGGAAAACCAAATAAACTAGGGCTAGAAGCAGGGGAGTGACCAAATTGAACCAGAGACCAGTGAAGACACGAGACGGAGAAATAGCACAGTCAATACAAAAAACTAATGCCTCGGACAGCTTACCCCGAGTCACCGAATGAATCCCTCTATGGAGAGCGTTGGTGCATTTGAAATACTGCCAAGGAGAACCCGAGCTAGCCTGGAACTTGCCTGTGATGACAGACCCTTGCTTAACATCATAATACACCTTAAACCAGAGCCTGGATCCAGAGGACTAAACGCCGGAGGTGAATTGTGCAGAGGAGATCGCCATGCTTATAACCATTACCAGGCTGCGTTGGAGCACGTCCTTCATAAATGCAAACATCCTGCATTGTCCTTCCCTCATTAAAACATTCCCTCTGCGAGAGATAGTGATCTGGGGCGCCACGCTGCTCTGCAGGTGGCAGTACCTAAGGTCTTTAATTTGCATGAGGGACATTCAATGTCTGAGCGTCACCCGCATCCGGGGGCTTACATATGTTAATTACAATACTAAATAATATTAAATACAACTATAAATAATTTCAACCACATAAATTATATTATATGAAAAGTCAAATATTACAATGAGTTTCCAACTTAATATTTGTTGGACTGCAATTTACAGATGAAATATTGTTTCATCACTTCAAAACATTATCAGTCATGTGTTGCCAAGACATTGCATGTGAATTCACCAACTCTAAAGACTTGACCATCAATTTTTATTTTGTGTCTCATGCGGGATATTAGCTTTAAGGGTATCACTAGAACGATTATCTTCTCTCTCTCTTTCTACATTTGTCGCTCTAGTGTTATTGTTCTTCTCTTTCGCTCTAGTGTTATTGTTCTCCTCTTTCTTCAATTACTGTTTCTTACAATCAATACTGAGTTTCTCTTCTACAAATGAAAGAAGATACAATGTAAAATAAGACATGAAAGATGATGAACACTGGAATATAAACTAAAATAGACTATAAAGTATTTATATGATATATACATCAAGGTTAGCAATGTCAATGCCATTTTTCCTTAGGAAAGAAAGAAACTCGAACATTTTTTTCCTCAGTTGGGTAATAGTGGCCACTATTTAGCCAGATGATCTGTATAAACAAAGAAAATAAAATGTCACTTCATATACTTTCATTAAACAGCCTGTATATGTGTGTTTCATGCGGGATATTAGCTTTAAGGGTATCACTAGGTCGATTATCTTCTCTCTCTCTTTCTGCACTTGTGACTCGAGTGTTATTATTCTCCTCTTTCTTCAATTATTTCTTCTTACCATCAACACTAAGTTCCTCTTATGAAAATGAAAGAAGATACAATGCAAAGTATAATACATGAAAGATGATGAATGCTAGAATATAAACTAAAATAGGCTATACATAATTTATTTGACATATACCTCAACATCAGCAATGTCAATGTCATTTTTTCCTGGAAAAGAAAGGAACTCTAACAAGTTTTTTTTAGTTGAGCAATGGTGGCCACTATTTGGCAAGATAACCTGTATAAACAAAGAAAATAAAATGTCACCATAGAAAATAACACCTTAGGACTTATTATTCAACCCTAAGGAAAAACTTAGCCACAATCATGCTAACTAAGTTACATGACAAAAATTGCAAGTTGTAAATAACTTGTGAAAACAAATGGATATAAAAAGACAACATATAATAAATAATGTATGACAGTTGGCTCGCAATTGCATCATAGAAGAAAAAAGTTCTCATATGGTTACCCATACATGTGGGTGGGTAACCTACCCCAATATGTCATGATCCTTAGGGTCCAGAGGAAGTAAACCGATTCCGACAAGTATTTATGGAGATATGAATTTATTTGTATTTACTTGACAAATTGTCAAGGTCAGCTAACAGCTAAATGTGTGGCACACATGCCCAGCATATCATATAAATACAAGTGAGGTTAAGTCATTATTCACTCATCTCATATCTCATACATTCTTCTATCCTTGGCTGATTGGGTTTACACACAAGGAAGAGAAGCTCAAACGTGGGAAGAAGGAGGATGCAGTAGGGCAAGGAAGGAGGACGCAGGAGGATGCAGAAGTTGCAACAAGACATTTTGGACAACATTGACCAAACATTGAATTTTCACAAGTTCGGTTTTGGTGTGGCAGCCTCACTAGGCATGCCGCAATTTTTTTGGCATGCAAACTGAGGCAATTTGACCTTTGGTTTGACCAACGTTGACTGCCCTAGTTTGGGGAAGCATGTTGACTTCAGTTGACTGCAGTTTGACTGTGTTTTTAGGGTTGTTAATGGGTTGCTTCTTCTTTCTATTGGAGGACTAGATGACGAGAAATTAACCAAACATATTGAAGGTCAATTTCACCTTGTTTGACCATATTTGACTTTGTTGGTTAGGGTTTACTGCTGCTGTCATAAAATTACAAATTTATGAATTTGTACTATTTCTCTTTGCTGAACTATTGAATATTAAAGAAGAATTGATCAAAGGGTTTCCCCACATTGGGGTTTGTAGGCTAGCCACCACATCCGGTGCCTCTTGTCTTGGCTTGTTTTCTGCTGATCTATTAATGTTCTATATGCACTTTACTTTATGTATATGTGATTGCTAAACAGTGGCTAATAAGAAGAATACAAGTAAACTGCTCTAAGTATAGAACGTACCATAAATTAACATGGTGTCAGATTTGAGGTGAAGACAAAGCCTAAGCAAGAGTAAGAGCAAGAGCAATCATCGAAGGTTGTTGAAGTAATCTCAAAGACTTCATGGGGTCCTCATCACACTTCCCCACTGAAGACAAGCTCTATGAGAAGTTTGACTATCATGGATGGAAGATGTCTCTCGATCTGACATTAGAAGAGCAGGAAGTGTTGGACCATCTGAGAGGCAGAATCATTGAGCCTCCATCAAATGCATCTGTTGCAGCTAGGAACAAGTGGATCAGGGGAGAATCAAAGCAAAGAAGATCATCTGGGACTCTATCAACAAGCGCTTGGTGGCCTATGTTTCTGAGCTGACCACCTCCAAGGAAATCTATGATAGACTGGTAAGATTATTTAAATTTAATTATGCAAATCAAGTTATGTTCCTTAAGAATAAGCTGAAGGAAATTAAGAAGGGAAAAGATGAGAGTATGCAAGCATACTTCCTAAGGATCATCGAGATCAAGAATGATCTCCTATCAATTGGGGAAGTCATTCTTGACAGGGAACTAACCGTCACAACTCTCGAAGGACTCCTATCTAAATGGTATATATTCAGAACCACTCTTCTCAACAATAATGTAATTCTTGGGTTTCAGGAATTGATGGCGAGATGCATTCAAGAAGAAACAAGGACAGAAGAGTAGGAAATGCCTACACTTAGAGACAATCCCTCTCCTTTCTCCTCTCATGTTAAAAGGAGAAATAATTCTAAATCTAAATCTAAAGGAAAGGTCGGACTGAAGGGTGGAAGAAAAGGAAGATGTTACAATTGCAACAAAATGGGCCACTGTGCAAGGGAGTGCCTTGATAGCAAGGACACACACGACGATGATCAAAATCACTCTTGAGACAATCAAAGGAATGGTAGGTTCAATGGAAAAGGAAAGAGGAATGTTGGAAATCAAGGAAGTTCTATTGCTCCCCCGAACTCGCTGGGAAATTGGCTTATTGATAGTGGTGCCTAAAGGAACTTCATTGGTTACAAAGAAGCTCTCTCTAATCTGATAGAGAAGGATACCAACTTGGAAATTGTTCTTGAGGACAACTCCAAATATCCAGTGAAAGGTGTAGGAAATGTTACTCTACAATTGAATCAGGGTAATACAATTCATTTGCAAGAAGTCATATATGTACCTGATCTCAAAAAGAACCTCGTGTCCATTTCGAAAATGGAAGACAAAGGCTACAAGGTGGCCTTCATCAATGGCAAGGTACGTGTATGGAAAAAGAATTTTAAAGATGCTTTCGCTCTTGGGTTTCGAGTTGATTCATTATATCAGGTCGAAGGAAGTCCGTTGGGTGTCATGTCTTGTGACACATCCGTTCAGTCTAAACTATGGCATCGAAGGTTTTCTCACCTTCATTATAAATCTCTACCCCATGTGAAACAAATGGTGACAAGGATGCTCGACTTCAAAGTAGAGCAAGAAGGTGTATGTCCGGGATGTGCTGAAGGAAAGATAAAAAGGGAACCATTCCCCTCAAGCCATAGCAAGACCTCTAATATATTGCAGTTGGTTCACTCAGACATATCTGGTATGATTCCTATGAACTCCTTGGGAGGATATTTATATTACCTCACTTTTATAAATTCCTATTCTCGAAAAACTTGGATATACTTCTTGAAAAAGAAGGATGAAGTATTCTTCTGGTTTTTTCACTTCAAAACCTTGATCGAGAATCAAACTGAGAAGAAGATCAAGATCTTAAGGACTGATAATGGGATTGAGTATGAATCCAATGAGTTCCATGACTTTTTCAAAGAGGCTGGCATTAAGAGGGAGACTACAACACCATATACTCTTGAGAAGAATGGTGTGGCGGAAAGGAAGAATCATACGATTGTGGAAGTTGTCTATGCTATGCTCCATGATCAAAGGCTTCTAAAGAAACTATGCGCCAAAGCTACGAATACTGTTGTATATGTTCAAAACCGATGCCCTCATCAAGCATTGGGCTCCAAGACTCCCAAAGAGATGTTCACTGGTAAGAAACCTAATGTATCTCATTTTAGAATTTTTGGAAGTCCTGTATATTTTCATTTGCCGAAAGAGAAAAGGAATTAATTGGGTGCATCTGGAAAGAAAGGAATCTTCGTGGGCTATAGTGAAAATTCTAAGGGCTATAGAATCTATGTGGCTAGTCAAAGGGAAGTCGAGATTAGCCATGATTTCACCTTTGACGAAGATATGGCTCTTAGCAAAGTTGATAGTCTTCCTTCTCTAAGGGAATCTAGAGAAGCTCACACCTTCGGAGGAAAAGGAAGATGAGATGATGCTCGATGTGGAAGAACCTATGGATCCTATTGATCCCCCTCTGCAAGAGATTTCCTCTTCCAGGAAGAGACCTTCATGGCTTAGGGGGCACTCGATGATGCCGAAGGACACATTGCACCTAGAGGGACTTTCCGAGAAAGTAAGAAGCCGAGTAGGTATTAGGCATACTTGACCATCATGAGCACAATCATCCAAAATGAGCCTTCATTATTTCTAGAAGTTGTAAAGCATTAAGTATGGAAGGATGCCATGACTGAGGAATATGAGTCCATCATGAAGAATGATGTCTGGGATGTGGTCCCCAGACCCCAAGACAAAATTGTTTTCATGTCGAAATGGCTTTACAAGATAAAGCATGGAGCTGATGGAAGTGTTGAAAAGTATAAGGCTTGTTTTGTTGCCCATGGCTTCTCTCAGAAGGAAGGCATAGACTATGACAATATATTTTCACTTGTTGCCTGATACACCACCATCCGCTCGATCATAGCCCTTGCTGCTTCGCAAGGATGGAACCTACATCAGATGGATACCAAGACCACATTCTTACATGGTTTGATCAAAGAGGAAGTGTATGTGGAGCAACCTGAAGTTTTTGAGATTCATGATTGGGAATCTCACTTATGCAAGTTGAAGAAAGCCCTCTATGGGCTGAAGCAAGCACCCTAAGCTTGGTATGAGAGAATCGATAGCTACCTGATGAAGTTGGGATTCACTAGGAGTGAAGCCGACCCTAACCTCTACTTTAAGGTTGAAGATTATAAACCTCTCATACTGGTGTTGTACGTTGATGACCTCATTCTGACAGGTGTAGACCCTCTCATTCACAAATGTAAGAGGGAGCTGGCTTTTGAGTTTGAGATGAAGCACCTGGGACTGATGCACTATTTCCTAGGACTGGAAGTTTGGCAAAAGCCAGGGGAGATTTTCCTATCTCCAGGAAAATATGTGGTGAAGATATTGGAGAGATTCGGTATGGTGGACTGCAAGCCCGTGACTACCCTGATGGAGCTTGACTTCAAGAAGTTAAGAGGTAGTGTTGTCGAACCTGTTTTACAAAATGCTACGAAGTACTGTCAACTCATCGGAGCATTGATGTTCTTGGTCAACACGTTGAATCAACATATGGTTGAGCCTCACCACACACACATTGGGTTGGTGCCAAGAATCTGTTGAGATACCTTTATGGCACAATCACTCATGGGTTGAGATACACTGTCGAAGATGTGAGACTACATGGATATACTGATGTTGATTGCATAGGCAGTGTGGTGGACAGAAAGAGCACCTCCGGATGTTGTTTCGCTTTAGGATCTGCCTCGATATCCTGGATGAGAAGGAAGCAGAAGTCGGTGACTTTGAGCACCACTGAGGCAGAGTAAATTGCTGCGAGTATGGCCTATTGAGAGGCAGTCTGGTTACGGAATCTCTTCAGTGAGACGTTTGGATTTACATTGGATACTACCGTGATCCTGTGTGACAACCAGAACGGGATTCGTTTATCAGAGAATCCTGTATTTCATGATCGATCCAAGCATATCGATATTAGGTACCACTATATCCAGGATATGGTGCAGTGGGGAGCAATAAGGCTCCAACATATCGATACAGATGAGCAGGTTGCCGACATTTTGACGAAGCCCTTGGGAAAGGTCAAATTCTTGACTTTCCGAGAATGACTTGGTGTCGTTGAGAGACCCTCTTATGAGGGTCTTGTATGATGCATACATTGAGCTCTGGGAGCTCTGGGGGCTTGGGGTACTTCTTGGAGTGACATGCAATCACAGGGCGACTCACCCTCCCCTAGTGGTGCTCAATGTACAGGGTGAAAGGTTCAACCTTCCGCTGTGATACCCCGTGGCGACTTTGGGATAGGATGATTAGTTCTCCTATCGAGGCATCCTACCCATGCAGTCTAGGACTCATGGGAATTACCTCTCATCTGATCAATGAGTAGGGAAATGGGGCTAGAGACCATTAGTAGTACTATCGATGGACGCATCATTGTATCTACTATACTCCCTATGCTAGGATGACCTCCATTGATCTGGGATCAATGATACTGATATGG
Organism: Pinus taeda; assembly: GCA_000404065.3. Lineage (NCBI taxonomy): Eukaryota > Viridiplantae > Streptophyta > Pinopsida > Pinales > Pinaceae > Pinus > Pinus taeda. The sequence goes on along the minus strand of APFE031508479.1, from coordinate 67,291 downwards.
GATCAATGATACTAATCTGGGATCAGTGGGAGTGGCATGACACACTCTCTAAGACTGAATTTCAGTCAGTGGAGGATGATATGATACATCTTTGATCATTTATTTTTCTTCATAGTTCAGCAGAGTAGAATAGAGCAGAATAGAGCAGTGCAGGGCAGTGCATTTGATGGCAGAGATAGTATCGACGGTCAAATAGATTAGCAGATGGAGTTCTCCCTAGTTGAGAGGGAGTGTTAAAATTGGAAACTAGGGCCGAACTCCATGTGGGTCATCTTATTTATGGTATTTGATATTTTTCCTTAATTCCTCTCGTTGAGAGGTGTAGGATTGATCTAGCGATCATCTGATTCTGATAAGTATTTATGGAGATATGAATTTATTTGTATTTACTTAACAAATTGTCAAGGTCGGCCAGCAGCTAAATGGGTGGCACACATGCCCAACATATCATATAAATACAAGTGAGGTTGAGTCATTATTCATTCATCTCATCTCTCATACATTCTTCTCTCCTTGGTTGATTGGGTTTACACACAAGGAAGAGAAGTTCATGCGTGGGAAGAAGGGGGACACAGTAGGGCAAGGAAGGAGGATGCAGAAGCTGCAGCAAGATGTTTTGGACAATGTTCACCAAGCGTTGACTTTTCAGGAGTGCAGTTTTGGTGTGGAAGCCTCTCCTAGGTAGGCCACAATTTTTGGCACTCAAACCGAGGCAATTTGACCTTTGGTTTGACCAACGTTGACTTCCCTAGTTTGGGGCAGTGGGTTGACTTCAGTTGAATGTAGTTTGACTGTGTTTTTAGGGTTGTTTATGGGTTGCTTCTTCTTGTTGTTAACGGACTAGATGACCTGGGAAATTGACCAAACATATTGAAGGTTAATTTCACCTTGTTTGACCAGATTTGACTTTGCTGGTTAGGGCTCACTGTTGCTACCATAAAATTACAGATTTATGAATTTGTACTATTTCTCTCTACTGAACTATTTAAGATTAAAGAAGAATTGATCAAAGGGTTTCCCCGCATTGGGGTTTGTCCCTAGCTAGTCACCACATCTGGTGTCTCTTGTCTTGGCTTGTTTTTTGTCGATCTATTTTTGTTCTATTTGCACTTTACTTTATGTTTATGTGATTGCTAAACAATGGCTAACAAGAAAAATACAAGTAAACTGCTCTAAGCATACAACATACCATAAATTAACATTTTCACACGTGTGCATCAAACCCTCTCCAGTAGGAATTTGGATAACTAGAGATAGAACCAAAATATAAACTACATTTTTTCTCCAACTGTCTTCTCATTAAGGTAATGGTTGGACCAATAGTGGGAGGAGTTGCATCCAACACTAGTAACTTCAAGACACACTCGCACACATAAAACAACCAAAATATTTGTACTCTTCCTCAATAAATTACCTCATCCTAATCTATAGTTCAACATACAAAAGTTACAAATTGAAATCAATAAAATGGCAAAGAAGAAAAAAGAGAAAATGAATTTCAAAAATGTCCAAGACGTTTTTTAACTGAGAAAAATGATGCCCTAAGACACAAAGTTAAACATTGTATAGCACAAATAGCTACCAAAAAAGGAAACAATCGTTAGGAAAAATTGGTAGCAACTTATTCAATTGTTGAGCTTCATATATACTTTTTCAGTCAATGTTGTCGAGGTTTTTCAAATTCACTGATAACCACATCATCACAACAAGAAATGTAAACAAACATTGTAAACATTGGCTTAGTCTGAAGGCAGGAAGCTCCCCCCCTCAAAGGGACTGACTTGAAATGCAACTGTGTCATAGTATGATCCTCGAGAGATAAATTGTACGTAAGCATTGTGGATTCATCCCTACCTTCAATGATTTTGACGTAGGAACAATTTCTATGTTCTGTAGCAATAAGTGAGTTTGATTTGTAGGTAGGAGGTCCTTCCGTAGTATATAGGAAGAGGTATATTTCTAGGTCTATGGGTTGTTCTTTCAAGTTCGAGGGCAGGAATATCTAAGTTGAAGCAAGCCATAAGCCACTTTCTTCGACCTTTCATTTTATTATCCCAACCCGCCTATAATAAATCCAGCAAGCAAGGATAAAGGTGCTCGAGCTAAAGGAAAATTGAATCCATCCTGCCTCTATATAGGACAACTTAATGAAATGACAATTTGAAGTAATAATAAATCACTTTTAGTCCCCAGATGAGTTTCCTTCCTAACTAGTAAGCTCCCCTATTATGAGAGTTAGAGAGAGTGAATTTATGCAATATTTACGTTCAACCTATAAGCTAAAGAAACGATATCATTACTCACTCACACTAAGGGCCTAACAACTAATGTTGGGATCTCTACGTATAATACTCACATATATACATTTCAATTTCACATTCTCACACTTCTTATGGAACCCTTCATTACATAAAGACACATTTTTTGTTTTTGTTTTCTAGCTTATGCATATTTTATCTTAGCACATGTGAATGTACAAATGCATACCAACCAATTATTTTTAGATTATTTACACAAAGTTTCCTACAATTACATGCCTTTCCACGTTTGATGTTTTATGTACACAAATTCACATTCTGCTTCAACTAGGAGGTTGTTTGAGATACTTTTTCCCTTTAGCACACTTTTTCCATTTGTATAATAGTCTTATTTTCTCTTCTTCGCAACAACATTTTTTTTGTCTAAGTATATGGAAAAAGAACAAATGAATGACATGAGCTTTGCAATACTTGTAAAGGTCATTAGATGTATATTTTCCACAATTGCTTGTCTTAATAAGATTCATCTTCTTGCCACTTTTTCTTTCAATTGCGGCTTTGAATTCCTTGAATGACTCAAGAGCATCTATTTTGTGCTGGAAAAATTACATCTAAATGTTATTGAAAATTCATAAATAAAAGGCAAAGTTCAGTAAATCTTCAAAGAAGAAATAGTTCTTCCATTATGTTTACTTATTTATTTATAACTCCCCAACCAATTATGTCTCCATTCTTATTTAGAACCTCTAGATTTGAATAAACCACCAATACTCTTTCTTCTTTTGTGGTTGCTACCCAACAACTTTTCCATATTTATTTACCACTCCCAAGCTTGATTTTTGAGTCAATAAAACTCTTACTTTCTCCTTCTGTAGGTTATTTAAATATTCTAAGGATGTACATGCAACCATGTATAGTAGCTAACTTGGTAGGATTCTTGCCAAACAATTGTATCAATGTGGCTAATTTTATTGGTGAGTCCATTCTTAGACAAGTTCTTTGCATGTCACCTTGCCTATCTTCAAAACTAACAATAGTGGAATGTTATGCTTTTACAGTCCCTAATTTGGAATGTTATGCTTTTACAGTCCCTAATTTGACAGTGTCCATGGGGCTAATGGCATCCTCTTTACTAATGTCAAGGGGAACACCATCACCAATTTCCTTACTTCATATGTTTACACTTCTACTTGCCTTGAACTTTTTTATTTTATTTGAAAAACTATTGCATATGAAACACTTCAGACTTAGACAACTGATAATTTAGGGCTTTATGCCCATTGAGATTTAAATTTGGATCATCATCATGGAAACACCACGACTCAAGCACAATCAATACACTACAGCCGAACAACTTATAATTTAGGTCTTTATGCCCATTGAGATTTGAACCTGGATCTTAATCATGGATGGTAGGCCCATGGATCAGTTGGTTACAAAGAATATTTTGGTGTTCTTAGAGATGCTTACTAGAATTCATAACAAATTTATAACAAAAGAACTTAAGGGAAAACCTACATATCGGTATGATATGGGAGGAAGATTACACAGCACCAAGTGGAAGCGAAGCTGTAGCCTTTAGATACAGCGTCTGATTGTCGTTTTCCCAATGCCACGGGGCTTGCTTTCACTTCCATGCTCATTCAATAAATGGATTTTCGCCGATCAATAAGGGTTTTGGGACTCTGTCGAGAATGCCAAAACGATAAAGCCCTGGTGAATAGCTAGCTCTCCAATATCTCTTTTCTTATTGTCACCACATCGATTCGTTCTCCATGTGAATATATCAATTTTGCCCTATTTTCACATTTCTGAACCTGCTTCTATGCCTGAAAACTTCAACCTCACACCCTGGAATTGTGAGGGTTTTCCTTCCAGATCCGGAAAGCACTCCCTATTATTCGAATCAAAGAAATAGAGTTTCACCGATCGGGAAAATCATTCAATAAATGGAGTTTCACCAATCGAGAAGGGTTTCGGGACTCTGTCGATAATGCCAGAGGCCCAAAACGATAAAGAGCTAGCTCTCTGATATTTTTTTCTTATTGTCGCCGCATCGGTTCTTTCTCCATGTGAATATGGAAACTTTGACATGCTTTCACTTTTCTGAACCTACTTCTATTTCTAACATCGTCAATCTCACGCCCTAGAATTGTGAGGGTTTTCCTTCCAGATCAAGCAAACACTTCCTATTACTGGACTCAAATAAATGGAGTTTCGTCGATAGGGAAAATAATTCAATAAACGTAGTTTCACCAATCGAGAAGGGTTTCGGGACACTGTCGAGAATGCCAAAACGATAAAGCTTTGTCAAATAGATAACTCTCTGATATCGCTTTTCTTATTATGGATGCATCGGTTCTTTCTCCATGTGAATATGTAAAATTTTCCCTGCTTTCACATTTATGAACCTGCTTCTATGCCTCAACTTTGATCTCATGCCCTAGAACTGTGAGGATGTTCCTTCCAAATCCGGAAAACACTTCCTTTTACTCGAGTCAAATAAATGGAGCTTGGCCAATCGTGCAAATCATTCAATAAATGGAGTTTAACTGATCGAGAAGTGTTTGAGATCCTCTCCTTCTTCATTACCTTGATGCTATTTTAATTTTTATTATTATTTTAACATACCTTGATGCTATTTTAATTTTTATTATTATTTTATTTGTATATGGCTATTTTTATTTTTATTTACATTAAATTACATTAATGTTTTTATTTAATTTATTTTTTCCAATTTTATTTTATTTTTATTTTTATGGAATTTGACTTATTCAAAATATTAAACATTATATTATAACATCTTTATCATAGAGAGCACTTCTGGGTGTAATAATTCATTGTTTACATAGTCCATAAGTCAATATGTCACCATATAAGTATCAATGTGTCTTAAAGAATAGTTTCATTTTAAAGGTCTACAAAAACCGTCAAAACATCTGATCTAAGATTAGAGGGTTATTAAGATAGTATCTGAGACCCGCAAATTAGATATGCTAAAGTATTATGAGTTGCAAGCCTAACATAAGAACATGTACATTATCCAAAAGATAAATATATCCATCAAAACTAGAAGCCCCAAAGCATACAACCGATCCAAGAGAGATTAGCAACATCCCTGTTTTAATGTCCCTGAAAGACCATCCTGCCAGAGGTAGAGAAGTGCAGAGATCAAGATCATAAACCGTGTCAACAAAAACCACTTATGTAATGAAATCACTAAATGGAAAGCACTGAATGAATCATATATAACAGAATTAACCTCTTTGTTGCATATTGTTGTTTACAAAGTATGTATAGTATATCTCACCAAATGGAAGCTTGAGACCATCTTTTGATAGTTTGTCAGCAATAATGTTGAATTCCCAGAGTGTATGAGAAATAGTCACCTCCTTGAATTGTTCAATAATCACCCGGATCCTCCTCATCCAATTGTATAAAAGAGTTGGATTGAAAGATGTATTTTTTGTTGCCCAATCCACTGTCGTCTAGGAGTCATCAAATACATTCAGCATCTCAATATCAAAACTTCGAGCACAATATAATAATCCACAAATAGAAAGAACTTTTATATACGTATTAGACCCCTTGATGCCGTTCAAACTAAAATGGTACATTGTACCCACTAAAAAGGATATGTATGCTCCACATCCGCACATCACCTCCTTTGTGGCTCCATCAAAAAACCCACACGAAATATTATATGAAAAAGACAAAGAAGTGATATGTCTCACTAATGATAATTTGCCTCCAAACCTCGCTTCTCTATAAAATGGCACAATCCTAATGCACCAAATCCTAATATTAGGATTAATGTTCTCAAATACTAAAGAATTGTGACTCCTCCAAATACTCCACATTGTATATAATTGAAGAGGACCAAACTCCATGTTATATATAGTCCAATCTCGAACGCAGTCTTCCACTGAAGAGAAATTCCAATCGGCTTACATATTCAGCAAATTTAAAAATCTAATCCAAATAGATTTGGAAAATGAACACCTTAAAAATGGTGACCTAATTACCTAATGGGAAGACTATTCAAGGCAAAAACGTATCACAATATTCTTAAATACTTTTTGGAACAAAGATTATCTTCAGAATAACAGCGAAAAATGGGTCACAAGAATGTTGGGTTATGTGACTTTGAAACCATCTACAGAAAAGGGAAGAAAAATATTGTTGTAGATGCACTCTCAAGAAAGGATGAGGATGTGGAAGCATTGTTATGTTTCATTTCTATTATCCAACCTAATTCGATAATTGAAGCAAGGGATGAATGGAAGAATGACGAAGAGGTATGGACACTCATTTAAAAGTTGCAGCAAGATCCCAGTACATCTCATACATTTATCTAGAAAATTGATTCATTATGGTACATAGATCATTTATATCTCTGTAAGGATTCACAACTCAAACAAAAGATTCTTTTGGAATCGCACACCTCCCCCTTAGGAGGGCACAAAAGATATTGTGCCCAAAAATACCTCATAGCCTCCTCCTTTATTTCATTTATGGATGATCAACATTTTGCATTTATATCCCTAATTTCCCTTATGGTTTTTAAGTATGGGGGATTACCCACTTCTTCACCCCTGTGAGCATCACCCGATGCAATGAGTGCTAAGTGAACTATTCAAAAATCATGAGAAATTAGTCAGTTACGACTACCTCTCATGGAAATGGTCATACGTTTGAATGACTTACTTAACGCAGTTGAATCCCAAAATGATTCCCTTATGGTGTTCTCGCCTTATCATGGAGGCACAATTATGAATGAATTTTGTATTATTGTCTCCCCCAATGATCTAAATGGCCCGACTCTTCAACTATGATTCCTCCTCCTAGAAATTAAGAATTTCCCTTCTACACCCTTTTAGAGAAGTAGCTTATAAGTGTTGAGCTATCGAGAAATAATATTTATGGGATGGATCTCCCAGAATGGAGAGTTTCAAATCAATCTCTTCAATTTCTTTTAAATGACTCTTTTTCTAAATCTGAACCTAGTTACAAATAGTCTCCTTGAGTGCCTAGAGCTTATGCCCAATAATTTCGAGGGGAGAGATGATTGAAGGACCAAATCCTCACACCCAAATTGTGTGAACCATTGTATCAAATCCAAGGATTTTTAACCAATGGTGATTAAACTTGAAGGGAAGACCTTGCCATTCACCGTAGGCCCACCAATGTAAGATGATAGGGTCATGATCTGATAACCCCAAAGGAATAACCCATGAGTGGATAATGCCAAGGCATTCAACCAAATTTTCATGTATCATGAAGTAATCCAGACGCTTCGCAATACCTTCAATAGCAATTTGATTTTTCCTCTAAGTGACATTAATGGAACAAACAATATGTTGACCAAATGGTTCCTTCTAAAAAGATCCTTGAAATACCTATCCAATTGATCCATTCTAAATCTAACACGCCAAATATCATTCGATTCCATGGTGAGATTAAGATCACCAACCATAACTAGAGAACCCATCTTCAGAATGTCACATGATTCTAGATGATCCTAGTAGCACTTTATAGAAGAATAATGCACATATGTGTTGAGTATATTAAATCTGTAATTTGAGTCCCTAGTAAATCCCGAAAGAATAATACCTACAACTGTTTTGTAGGCTAAGAAATTAGCAACCCTTGTGTCCCAAAATGCAACCAGGCAACCCATTAACCCCAAAGCATCAATATCACACGCGTGCCAATCGGGGAAAATATTAAGAAAAATAGGCCACACCTTATGACCAACCAACTTAATTTCTTGTAATAGAATGATAAAAGGAAGATATACCCCAATCATATGCATTAGAGAGAAGATTTGATCGGTGTTCCTGAAACCTCATATGTTAAGAGACAAAATCTTCATGTATAAGAAAATCATCAGGAAAAAATCTCTAAGAAACTAGATAGGAGAAGTAGAGTAAGAATCTAATGTGGATGGAGTTGATCCCCCCAAATGAAGAACAAAATCATTAAAAATTATCCCTGGTAAGTGGAGCTCAAGTCTTAAGCCTCCTCTTCCTTTGCACAATCACACTTTATCAAGAATTAGGGATAACCGTGATTACGAGAGAAGAAGAAGAATGAATCAGCAGAGATTTGATACCAATGTCTAGGTGAAGTTGCAATATCTCAATGTCACTACCAAAATCGATGGTAAGAGACATATCCCTAGAATATGACCAAAATTGGATATGGGAAAGTTTTGGACCCCCACTCAAGTCATCCCCGACCTCAACAGAAGAGGAAAGAATACCATAATCATCCCTATTCTCAACATCAGAGGATAAGAAACCAATAGGTTTAGAATTTACAAAGGGCAATTTTCTCGAGCCAAGGAGGGGAAGAGATTTAAATATGGAGGAGACTCGCAGTGAATCAGAACTGATGACTCGGAAAACACGCTGAGGATCGATATTTTGAATCAATTCGATACCCACATATGTCTCATGAAGATTTAGGGATGGAACCATAGATATAGAAAGAGGTAGAGGAGCCAATTGATGTAAAGGACAAAATGGTAAAGGAACAATAGACACGGCATATTAGAATCCAAATCTCAATCAATAAAGTGATCAAAATGAGATTATATAGATGGTAATACCAAAATGTTTACTGGAAGAGACATGTAAAGGGCGTATGCAAATTTTAACACTTCAGATGGAGGGGGTCTCTGAATCCATTTGTAGTGTTAAAATTTAGTGAAATGTAACATTTCAGTATCAAAATTGCAATTTTCCATTTGCTAATGTAAATTTGCCTTACTGCTATATCAATTCTGTAAAGCCATCCATATTTGAGTTGCATATGATGACTAATGAGCATGTTGTGAATTGAGAACATACAAATGAGATTTTTAGATGATATTTGCAGGTTGTAGATATGATACATCTACACAGAGTCTTAATGCAAGACTTGGATTTACTGCAAACAATTTGAGGCTAGAATAATATGCTATCAGATTTCGCTAATTTGAAGAAGAGCCAGAAAATTTCGCTTGTCCGAGATAATTTCACCAAGAGATAGCTTGATGCATCAAATAATCACCTGAATACTTTGCTTGTAATATTAATGGGGCTAGGAAGGATCCATGCATACTTCTTTGTCTTTTCTTAGCCATCCTATCTCTTGAAGCGTTGCAAAGTGCAACAAATCTGTTGTAATTGCTAAAATTCCTTGAGCAACTCTTGAGATTTTAGAACATGGTGTTTCAGATTTCAAGATACTTGGAATAATATTTATTTTTCATGAACCCCCTTTCCTTTAATACCAAAATTTGAGAGATGCACATAGTTTGATCCTTTACCTTCAGTAAGCATCTGTTATGAAACCAGCTCAAGAAAAGATAGAAAAGATAGATCAACGCCTTAGAATTCAGCCTCTTCGAGGGGGAAACCTCCTTTACATTACATAAATGAACAATTCTTGGATGATACAAATG
>APFE031508479.1:32708-57563 GCA_000404065.3 Pinus taeda | reverse complement strand
TGGGAGTCTAAAATACCTTGAAATGATTGTCCAAGACTTTTTGGAGATCTGGAGAAATAGATGATTCCGATGTGGAAACATCTAGCGAACATAATTGTGCAATTACACCTCTTTGTTCCTTTTTTTAGAAGCTTTGTCATACCGTTAGAGCTGATTATCTTTCTCGTTTTCCCTATAATACCCATTAATTCGACTTCCTTCCCTTCTGCAGAAAATTTCATGAAAATTCTTGAATTAAAAGCTATTGTACCCAAGGATTGTAGCCATTGGACTCCTAGTACAACATCAGCACCCCCCATTGGAATGGAAGCATTGGGCTAGTCAATACATATTCTCCCATGGATAGCTTGATATTATGGCACTTTCCAGAGCAATTTATTGTTCCTCCATTTGCAACCATCACTTGACACTCTGGTGCTGGATATAAGAAGCAATTGAATTCTTTTGCTACCTTACAATGAATAAAATTGTGGGTACTTCCTGAATCAATCAACACTATTACCTTTTTCTTCTTGATTTGTCCTTCTATCTTGATGGTTTGAGGAGTGGTAATTCCCGCCAATGAATTACAAGATATGGTCGGATTCATTTGTTCTTCATCTAGGCTTTGTTACTGGAGTATATCCTCTTCTTTTGACCTTTCTTGCTCCTTTTCTTCTTCCTCTTCACAATCTATGTAGAATAATTTCTTCTCAGCACACTTATGACCTTTAGTGTATTTACTATCACAACTGTAACAAATCCCTTTTGCTCTTTGTTCTTCCAATTGTTGTGGTGTCAACCTTGTAGGTTGTGGAAGACTAGGGACAACACTTCCATCTTTATAGTTGTGAGTGGTATGCTTCTTGGTTGCCCTAATTTTGCTTTCCATTTTTCTTGCTAACCTAAATGCCTTCTCTAATGAATCAGGTTCCCAAAGGCGAACATCATGTTGGATATTATCCTTTAAAGACCCTATGAACACATAAATCCTATGCTCCTCTGGAATATCTTTTTACCCTTATGTTAAGTTTTTGTAACTCCTCAATGTGCTCCATTATTGAACCCTTTTGTTTGAGACTTATCAATTGGCTAAAAAAAGTGTTGCTTTTTGTATCCTCATAATGTGCTACCAATTCTTCTGTAAAAATTGCCCTAGTGATAAATTGTTTACGAGAGCAAAGCCATTTATACCATACAAACTGATTTGGTTCCAAATATAAATTTGCCATACGTACCTTTTGTGTGTTTTGCACATTGTTGAGATCGAAAAATTGTTCCATCTGTAATATCCATGTTGTGGGATCCTTGCCATCAAACTTCCTCATATCGATTTTTGGAATATGGTGGGTCTTTGATCCAACATTATAGTCTATGGAATCATGATTAACATTTCTTTTGTTCTCATCATGAGTTTCCTTTAGTACCTTTTCACCATTAGTGACCATTCCTTGTAGCAACTTATTCATACTTATTGTCAATTCTTCCATCTTATCATCCATGCCATCAATTCTAGCGTCCATGCCATTCATATTAGCGTCCATGCAATTCATCTTAGATTCCATGCCATCCATCTTAGCTTCTACGCCCTTCTTTAAATAATCCATCTTAGCTTCTACATCTTCCTTAAACCATCCATCTTAGATTCTGTTGCTTTTTGTGCAAGTGACACTTGTTCCACTTGTTCTTGTAATTTTGATATATCATGTAGCATTTCTTCCTCTTCTTCATGAGTCATGCTAGAGCTTTCAGGTTCCTTACTACGTGTTTGCATTTTCTTTCCTCGAGGCATCAGTTACCGATAATAATTCTCTACTATGCCCTTTGAATTCCTTCAAAATAATTTTTCAAACCAAGCTTAAGCAAAAATTTAAGAAAATTTACACACCTTTTTTCACTTTGTAGGAGCTTGATATTGCCTCTGATGTATCTCTGTACTTTCCAATCATCTAGTTCTGAATTTGTGACTTGTAGTAGCTCTTTGCGTCCTCTTTCAAATGCCACAAGTCTGACCCAAATTGGTTTCTCCAAGGAAGAGTTATGCAAAATCTCCCATAGTGACTTGATTATAGACTAGTTCAGTAGAGCGAACTTGTACGACGTGCCACGAATAACTGTTTCGACCTTTCGATCTGGAAAACGCATACAAGAAACTAAAGTCTGTCCTCTTTCTATACCATCTTACAAAATTTCAATCTGATCCCCAGAGAGAAAGTTATGATGATTTTCCCCAGGTCACCTGTTTGGAACGTAATTCAGGAGTCTGCAAAAAGACCAACTTCCATAGATCATATCTCTGCAAATATAGCGCAAAAAGCTCTAAAATTCAGACCCAAGATTCCGAGCAATTTTTTCTCAAATGGGTTTTTTTTATGACTTCTGAAACATCACAGAAAAAAAGTTATAGCAAAAATTCCACGATGACCTGTTTGGAGCAGCGAAACCCTAGAATCCCAAAGCTCTGATACCAAATGTTATGAAACCAGCTCAAGAAAAGATAGAAAAGATAGATCAACGCCTTAGAATTCAGCCTCTTTGAGGGGGCAACCTCCTTTACATTACATAAATGAACAATTCCTTGGATGATTCAAATGACAAAACCTCCTTTCTATATATGAGTCTAAGGGGTCATTATATAATCAGAGCCTACATAACAATAATAACAATAGTGGGCTTCTATGGGGCACAATAGTAACAATATGGGCACTACATGGGTACATCAATATAATAAGGGGGTTTTACTAATAATAATGAGGGGTTACACTAGTAGTATAGGGGCCTAACAGCATATTCCAAATGGAAAACCCCGAACACTACCATTTTTTAAACCCTCTTGATTGATGCCACAAGGGCCGAGTATACTTTACCTTTTGTAGCCTTTTATACATCTCCATGAGAAGACAAAGACCTAATACAAGGCTGAAGGCATGTCAATGAGCTCAAGAGTAATATTATAGATATTTCTTTCCAAACGAAATTAACTAAAGGGGAAAGGACAAAAAAAGATCCATTGCTTCAATAACATACATAAAATCCTTGGAAAATGTACTTCATTTGATTCCAAGCTATCCAAACTTAGCTCAACACATAGGCTACCAGAATTGGAATTTGAAAGGCATTGAGTGCTTTGAGTAGATTAATTGATACACAAGAATCTTCCCAAACACTCTTTTTTAACCAACATTTCAATTAAAGAGAGAAATGGGTACACCTACAAAAAGGAGCTTTCCTAGCATTGTTGGTGTGTTGTGTTTTCATTGGCCCTGCCCTAGAATGATTGGGGAAAATTAGTCATAAAGTACCAATAAATTAAGTAACTGCTGACCCGCTAAGATTCACTTTGTTTCAGGTCCCTGACAATCTGTACTTTTTGTAGTCACCATGATTTATATTACAAAAAGCTACAGAGATTACTAGATTTAATGGCCACCCTAAAGTGTTCAGTGTGCCATTTGGGTTGTTACTTGAAATGAGAAGCTAAGTATCCCTGAAAGAAAACTCATGTTCTTCTTGAATCAATGTTGTTATCTAACCAACGACCCCATGTCCTAATAGCCTTCCTGAATGCTTCAAGCCCATCCAATAGTGGATAGAAATTGTTTCCTTGTTAATAATAGTCCTTCCTGTTATAGGTTCAATACAACCATGATATAAAAATGAATCTAAAATGGCCTAGAGAAAGTAATAATCAAATTAAACAAAACTATGCCATTGAGACCCTGACTCTCACTGGCTCTCACTACATATTTTTTATGACAAAAAGAAGAAGAGGACAAATACCCTCTAGAAGTTTTGCCTTGGATCCACCAATGCCCTATATTGAAAATAATGACATTTTCTTTCTTGTACTTGGGAGAAAATTTATCCATCACATCCAACTTGAGGGTCTCTTTCATGCTGCCATTCCTAGAAGGCATTTTCCCTTCTTGAACTAAGAAAGGTTCCCTCACAAATTCCACACTGCAATTGTAGTCCTGCAACAAACACAATAACTTCCCAATGTAAAACACAAATAACACCCAACAAAACAAAAATAAAACCTACAATTTTGAAGTATTCGGTAAACAAAATTCCATTGCGCTCCACTGCGTTGTAGATATTTAAGCAAAAAAATTACATTCCTAGGTTTTTTACAAAGGTTACCATGAATTATATTACAAAAAGCTACAGAGATTACTAGATTTAATGGCCACCCTAAAGTGTTCAGTGTGCCATTTGGGTTGTTACCTGAAATGAGAGGCTGAGTATCCCCGAATTAAAACTTGTGTTCTTCTTGAATCAATCCTGCTTTTCGCTTTCTCACTTAACCTTAGTAATTCATTAAGAGCATATAGTAGAGTATGTTCCTCATCAAATCCAGATTAGATTACAGTGAAGCTATTGTGACCATTGTATTTCTATCCTTCCACTCTTCTATATACCTTCAGAGTATGATATTTGGTCAGAGCTCTTTACTGATTAGCGCATGATTATTCATGGGAAAAGTAGTGTGCCCCTCTGCAAACCATCTTTCAATAGAACTTCTATCAAATGTTTGACAAGAAGATATCTCAATAGGATCTTCCATTACCTCTCGAGAAATTGGACAGTAAAAGGATTGTAAGGGAGGCAAACAATGACTTCCCAATAAAAGCATTTTCTCATAATATTACTAACTAGACTGCAACACCACTGTCAGTCCACAGGCAGAATAAATTGGCTCTGATAATCTCTGCATCATATGTGGCTTCTTGTTGAGATTTTGGTATGTGCCAGTCCATATCCATTACTAAGATGTGGCTTCCTGTTGACATTTTCGTCTGTGCTAGTCCATATCCATTACTAATTGTACTACAAAGTCTTCATCGAATGTTGCCACATTACAATGGGATTGTAAGGTAGGCGAAGAATGAATTCCCAAAAAGAGCCTTTTCTCCTAATATATTGTATCCCTCTCTTTGGAAAAAGGCGCCACATCTCAAGAACGAAGCAATCAAATGATTTGTCCATTTGCAGAGCCTCTGCTTCATTTTATTTCTAAATATGGTAACTTCCATAAACTTTTCAAATCTTCATATTCATGTTTCAAATGCTATGTATCACTGAAAAATCCCACTACTTTGGCAATCTGCAAAAGTAATTTATTTGTGTAAACATTGTCAACATGCCTTTCTCTGATCCCATTTATGATCCCAAATTCAATTTTATCATCTATACAATGCACTATCCTATGCAATATCTAGAGTATTAAGGCTCCACTCCTGCATGCTCTTAAAGAATGTTATCAGTGTGTTCCCCACCCATCCTCCTTGGCCATACCCTCTATTTTGTTGTTAACCTAATGTTATTTCCAGCCAATCTTATTTGGCCATAACCCGCCAATACTTTTTGGCCATATCCCATTAAATCTTAAATTTTATGAGTGGGAAAATTAATTATTAAATCTTAAAAGTTTATGAGTGGGAAAATGAAATTCCAAATGAAAAGCCCCAAAAATTTACTTATTGATAAAAAAGATTTCAAAAATAATTTTGTTTTTTAAAAGCTAAATCTTCTATAAAATGTTTTAATAATTTTTCGAAAGAAGGTAGTTGAACTTACAATTATTTTATTTTTCATTCTCTGTAGAATGGTTTATATATATATATATATTATATATTATATAATATATATATATATATTATTCTTTTTTACGAAGTCAAAATGTTAAAGAGGACATCACAACATCTCTACCATGGAAGAGGAATTCAATAACTATGGAGAAACCCTATAGGTCCATGGAAAAATTGCACGTGAAGAAAGGGGTGTGGAGTTTCTGACTAGAGCGAGGCATTATTTTGATGAAGAGTGAATGGGTTATGGACAATGTTAGGCTCTGGTATCCTCGTCAAATGAAAAATAATATTAAATGAGAACCATGATATTTTTATTCACGTGATGTATGTTTTTTAAGTACAAAGATCGTTGTCATGATAAATCCTTTGAAGACGCGCAATTACTCATCAAATATGTTTTTTCAAATGAGATTTTGGTTTCTTATTATCTTAACCACATGTGAAGGAGGAGGAGTTGGTGGATTATGCATTGTAGGAGGGGCTTTCAACAAATTTGGGCCAGTGCAAGGATTTTATCCATTCATATTTGGAAGTTAGATTGAAAAGTCACCATGCCTCAAATTTCGAGCCTACTAGGTTTGTAGAAATCAAAGTTAATAATTTGATGCAGTAACCTTCTGTCAATTTGGAGGCCCTAACCACTACTGTCAGCCCAAGGCTTGAGGCCATTTATGAGGGGATGAAAAACTCTTGTTGTGGTTGTCTAACTTTGAGTTTGGTTTCCCTTTCATCCTAGATATCAGAGAAATACATGCACTATATTATGACTTTCTTAGGGTTTCCAGAAGTTACAAATTTCTCCGATTTATTTTTTTTCTTATCCTTCATCTCAAGTGTCATTGACAATGCCCTCCTCGGATGAACTGGTGAAGGAGAGCCTTGCCCTGATGACGAAGGAAGGTCAAACCGATGTTGAGAATATCTTAATCCATTTGTAGTGTTAAAATTTAGACACAAAAGATTATTTAGAATTTTAACACTGTAAATGGATTCAAAGACACCTTTGTCTCTAAAATTTAACATTGTAGAATATAGATTCAGAGACCCCTGTAGTGAAATGAAACACTTCAGTATCAAAATTGCAATTTTCCATTTCCGAAGTGACACAATTAAGAATTACTAACATAAATGACTAATTCATATACTTGGTGTACTTATTATTTGGTCATATTTTTATTCTTGGACAATAGTAGTCATTTACATTAATCCTTATTAATTTTGTCACTTTTTATCTTTGTGTGTTGTTTTCTTCTGGAGTTCTCGCATTCATGATTGTTTGTATCAACATTTCGAGCCATCCATCGTGGCTCATCATCACGAAGAAAACAACACACAAAGCACTGATCGCAGAAGCCTCAAAACAATAACTTCTTATCTTGTCATATATTTTAGTCCTGGACTAAATTAGTCATTTTAGTTAGTCGCTTTTAGTTTGGGCACTTATTATCTAGTCATATATTTTATACCTAAACTAAATTAGTCGTTTAAGTTAGTCATTTTTAGTTCAGTGACATAAAATTGCTCAAATTTAGTAGTAATTCACTCGAAATAATTGCGGTGCCTAACTTTTTTAGTCACCTAGTCACTAATTTCATCATTTTCTACTAGTGAAATATGATTCCTGAAACAAAAGTTATGATGATTTTCCCTAGGTCGCATGTTTGAGACAGAATTATGGGCCCTGCAAAAACCCTAACTTCCCCATATCATATCTCCGAAAATATAGCGAACCAAGATCTGAAATTTTTACATTAAGTTCCTTGGAATTTTGAATCCACGTGATAAAAAATTCAACTTCTGAAGTCTAGTAGAAAAAAATTATAGTGAAAATTCTAAGATGTCATGTTTGAAGAAGCGAAACCATAGAATCCCAAATTTTATGCAACTAGCTCACAAAATAGAAGAGATAGATCAAGGACTTCAAAATTAGCCTCTTCAAGGGGGAAACCTCCTTTACATTACACAAATGAACAATTATTCGATGATTCAAATGACAAAACATCCTTTCTATACATAGGAGTCTAAGGGGTCATAATATAATCAGAGTCAGCATAATAATAATAATGTAAGGGCACAACAATAACAATAGTGGGCTTCTATGGGGCACAATAATAACATGGGGACTACATAGGCACAACAATAACAATAAGGGGGCTACACTGATAATAAAAATGAGGGAATACACTAGTATTATAGGGACATAACATAATACAATCACAATCTTGTCCAGATAAGGATGCAATACATTATTCGTTAAGCACATAAAAGTAGTTGGGGAATTAGTCAAACCAAAAGGAACCACAACAAACTCATAGTACCCATACCTGGTCCTAAAAGCAGTCTTATAGATGTCCTTTTCTTTGATGCATACATGATGATATCATGATCTCAGATAAATCTTCGAGAACATTGATTCTCCCTTCAACTGATCAGATGCTCCCATCAACTGATCAAACAAGTCATCGATCCTTAGAAATGGGTACATGTTCTTAATCGTCACCTTGTTTAGTTTCTTGTAATCAATGTACAACCTGAGACTACCATCCTTCTTCTTTACGAATAATACTGGTGCACCCCAAGGCGATACACTTGAGCTAATGTATCCCTTATCAAGAATTTCCTTCAGTTGCAACTTCAAATCTACTAACTCTTTCGTGCTCATCCTGTAAGGTGCCTTTTATGTTGGTGCTGCTCCAGGTACCAACAGAAAATTCCACTTACCTGTGGGGAGGCAACTCTAGAATCTGTTTTGGAAACACATCCTAAAACTACTGCAATACAGGGTACCTCTTAAATCTTTTTGCATCCTCAACATCCTTACCCTTGTCACTGGAAATATGAACTGCAAACATTACACACCCTTTCCTACAATCGTGCCTTGCATGTATAGATGTGACCATCCTAACTGATGTAGGCTTCTTCTTTCCTTGCAAGATTCTATTTTCCCCATTATCATCCAGGCAATCAATGGCCTTGTCATAACAGTCTACTTTGGTCTTGTGAAGGTACAACCAATCCATACCCAAAATCATATTATATGATCCCAATGGTCGTACATTAAGATGTGCTTTTGTAGGCATACCATTAAGCTCAAATGCACAAGCTCTTACCCAATGATGAACTCTCTTCTTAGTACTTGTAGCCAACCGCACCAACCAAGACTATGCATGCACTTCTTTTCTCAAGCCACACTTATCCACCACGTTAGGATTAACACAACTATAATTATATCCAGGGTTAATCAAAAGAGAAACAACTTGACTAGAAAGCTTACCTTCCATCTCAATAATGTATGCCTGATGATCTGCTTGCTTGTTTTCTACCGCTGCATAAATCTGAGGAATGTTATGACTAACACCCCCAATTGTATGTGCCTCCTGAGTGCTATAGATATGAGGCCTACCACCCTAGTACTATGGATAATCCTTCTTGCAATGATATTTGCCACATATCCAACAATGTAATGGGCCCCTGCCATCACCTTTGTTCTACTGCTCTCCAGGCTATGACCCATGTCCCTTTTTAATTGCATTGAACTTCTTGTAAGGAGCAACATTTTCTTTCTCACCTGCATTCTAAGGTTTTCCTTGCTTCAGTGGCCATTTCCATTTAACTTGTCATTTCCCTTCAACTAACGCTTAGACTTAGCTTTATGCTTTAATTGTATGTAACAATACTTCAATTTCCGGATGGCCTCCTCCAAAGATATAGGTTCATCAAACTTAATCTGGTTTCTATATGTTGTTGGCAACCCACTGATGAAACTATGAATCTTAGCCTTCTCATCCTTGAGGTAAGACACATACATTAACAGCTCTAGGAACCTGCTATTATACTCATCATTTGTCATAGAACCCAATTACAACTCATAAAACTCCTTAGCTATATCGTCGTAATATCTCTCATATAAGTACTTCTTCTTTAAGAGTCTCTCAAACTCATCCTAAATCAACTCTTCTTCTCGAATGCCCTTGAAATTCTTCACATCCTCCCACCAGATGTCTGCTTTCCCTTTAAGACTGAAGGTGGTTATTTTGGCTTTCATGTTCTCTGAGTAGTTATGCAATCTAAAGAATTTCTTCATCCCATGCAACCATGCCTTTACATCTTCTAACTTCTTCATCTCTCCATCAAATGTAGGCAATTTGAATTTCTTGAACTCTTAGGTAAGTACTCAATCCTCCTATAAGGATGATGATGGTGACGACGTCTCCTAGGTGAGGAACTAGTATGATACCCATACATACCAGTATGCCTATCAGGTGTATCCAATGATCTTCCACCTCTAATTGTATCCCCTTTATCCAAACTAAATCCGGACTGAGACCTGCTACCATATGCTCCATTAGTTTTCTCTTCCTACTCTTGACTAACCCTCAATTGTCCCTCTCTTTGCAACTCTGACAAGCTATAAAAAATCACTAGATTGACTTTTCCTTGCTTTTCCTAAGCCCTTGCAAGTCTTTCCTGAGCCTCAACCAACATGTCATTGTATGCTTTGTAATTTTTGATATCTACCTTCAAACTCCTCAATGTATTTATTATATCGGGAGAATACTCGTCTGCTTACTACCCAACTGATCTGTAGGGAGATTCACGTGAACTATAGTCTACCATTTTGCTCGTCGTCTATGATTATCTTCTTCCTACAAGTAGGCCATGTCATCTAAACCAAATAGATACCAAAATCAAAACCATACCTCATTGACATTCAGGGGAGGCTTATCTCATTGACGTTCAGGGGATTTTTGATAAGCTTTTTATAGCTGCCACTGGGTGTTTGCCTTTTTATAGTAAGAAGTTGATGGGTGTTTGCCTTTCCTGGATGTTCTCATCTTGAACAATGATGATGGTTCTTTCTCCCACCAAGTGTTTAGGAAGAAAACTCATACTGAGCAGTATCTTCATGCCAGCTCCCATCATTTCCCTGCTCAAAAGTTGGGTGTTCTCAACACGCTTGCGACTCGAGCACTAAGAATCTCCGATGAAAAGAACCTCAATAAAGAGAAAGCCCATATCCTTAACGTGTTTGTTAATAATGGTTATAGTAAGCACCAAGGTCTGAAAGATTTCCTTAAAGTCAGCAAAGGTACCAAGGTTAAGGGAGACCTTAAGGATCATGTCTCAGGGGTTCATCTCCCTTTCATCCAGGGGACCACGAATAAGATTGCGAGGATCCTTAGAAAACATAATGTTTCCTCTACCTTTAGACCCCTTAACACCATCTGTAGGTCCCTTAGATCTGTAAAAGACCCTATTGACCCCAAGGACATGAAAGGTGTCTATGTTATTCCTTTCTCTTGTGGGGCCCCCTATGTTGGTGAGACGGGGCGTTCTATTAATCAAAGGATTCATGAACACTCAGTTGACATTAAGCATGGGAGGACCCGGTCTTCCGCCCTAGCAGAGCACGCGAAAAAAACAAAGCATCAAATTTGCATCAAGGAGGACCAAGTCATTGCCAAAATTGTCCCTTTCATCACTGGAAATTTAGGGAGGCCATCAAAATTGAAAAAAGTGCCGAGGAATCTCAATAGGGATGATGGCTGGAAAATTAGCAGCTATTGGATTCTTTCCCTTTCTTCCTAGCTGCCCCCTTCCCCATCCCGCTGTCGCCCCTTGGGTGGTTCTTCTCTTTGGTCTTCTTTGTTTTCCCCCTCATCTTCGAGACCCTTTGTTTCCTTTTTTCCTTCTCATCTTTGCCCCCGCTGCCCACCTCCCCATTTGTTACATTTTCTAGGTTTTATTTTAATGTTCGAATTCCTTTTAATTGACATAGTAAACTATTGAAACAAGCATTTTCCATTCCTTCACATTGAGGAAAGAATTCAAATAGTATGATTTTTCCAACCCTTTAGATATAATTAAATAAAATTAAATAACCTATGGTACATTCTATATTCTAATTTAGTTACCATATTAATTTTATTAGGTTAAAATCAAATTATGTTGATAGTTAGTATGAGGTAATTATTTAACTAATTTTATTAGGTTATCTACTTTTTCTTATTTCATATAAATTTAATGCTTTATTAATATTAAAATTTGAATCTAGTAGTAAGTTATGGTTCTTATTAATTAAATTCAAACTTTTAATTTTTAGGGTAATAAATATAACATACTAACCCCAAATTAATTAATATACCTATTAATAGATTATTGCTCAACCTTAAGTTAATAATTTTAACAAACCAATTTAACATTTTTAATTATTTTCTGCCCAATGAGTATTTTACTTATCAACTTATTGGACTTATATATATATATATATATATATATATTATTATTAAAGTAGTTAAAAATTGTTAAATTGTCCAATATCGTTGGATTCCCTTTAGTCAGTAGGGTCATTATTTAACTAATTAAAAGGTTATCTAAAAAAAATCCTTTTTTTAATTATTTTTCTGCCCAATGAGTAATTTTACCTTAATCACTTATTGGACAATATATTATATATATATATATTATATATATATATAGAATATATAGTAGTTAAAATTTGTTAATTGCCCAAATACGTTGGATTCCCTTTAGTTAGTAGAGGTCATTAATTAACTAATTTAAAGGTTATCTAAATAAAAAATCTTATTATTTTATAAATTAATTTGATGTAATAGTTATTGGAATTCAATTAAGTATAATGTACTAACTAACTATTTATCCTTTTAATTTTAATTAAAAGGCCTATTAATAGATTATTAAATCATACTCTAGCATACGGTTATAAATATAACTAAACAAAAATACAAATTAATCAAACAATCATTTTTTTCCTCTCCCTATTTCTTGGTCTTGATGCCTAGTCAAACTTAGTAACCGTTGGTCCAACCTAGTTGTCCAATCAAATATAGTTGTTTCCCAGTCAAATTTAACCGTTTGAGTACCTGCTCTCTCTATTTAACATGCAGCTATGATTTGTTTCTTCAACTCGTCCTTACGATGAACCACACTCGTTGGTTCAAAATGCATCGATAAATGAAATATAATGTGATTTTCGTTGAAGACTCTTCTCATACATGAATATTGTTATGCACTATACAAATTTCCATGTTCATGTTATATGCAATCTATGTAATCTCTGCTAGGAAGAATTTAAACATTTACAAAAAAAATTAGACACGTTTTTAACTTAGTATTCATATACATACATCAAACATTCTATGGGTGATTTCATTGGGCAACTGAAGGACAAACTTCCACTCTCCCCACAACCATAGATTAGTTTCACTATGAATTCTCTTGTAGTTGATCACCCTTCAGACAAATCTAGGGTTTGAGGAAATTACAGGTCACTAAAGTAGCATAAGAGAAAGGGAAGTTGTCAAACAATTCTAATAGGGCTCTCGAGCACAAGATGGTTAATAGAGTGGGGGAGACATCCCACTTAGTGGGTGGTGATATGAATTTATATTGTTTTGTCCCACCGCTCCACTGCCTCTAGTTGTGGCCGAGTGGGGAATTTCCCTGGTTTATTATTAGGGATGTTTTGTCCCTTAAAAATTCAAGGAAAAATGTTGACTTCTTGTCAGAAAACAAAACAACATTCCATTATTTCAAGTCTTGTATTATGTGCCACCATGTGATAAAGGATAATAAATGCTTGTTACTTGAAATTTCACGGGGCTGGCTTTTAATTTAGGCATAAAGTAACATTAAGGATTATTAATAATTAATTATGGTTAAAATATAATTTAAAATTAATTTTCTAACGAAATTTATATTATAGTTTGCAACATTTAAGAAATTAATAATTTATATTATTTAATTATTGAGTTATCATTAAACATGTTCGATTACACAAAATGTATAAGGATCATATTAATGTGGAGTGATACAACCACATTAATTAATAATTTAGTCAAAATAGTAGTTCCCAGTTGCAAAGGGTTCAATACTTGACTCTGTGGATAGGGGTGTGACGTTTCAGGGCTACAAGCAAAACCCAGTAATTTCTTCCTTAGACCAAGGATCCGTAAGGCGATCCAACCTTTTGTTGTGTTAATTAATTAATTATATTAATCATTAATTTAGGTCTTGACGAGTCGTGGTTGTCTCCAAGCTAGTGTGGCCATCACTGCTACATTTACAGTAACAAGGTAGACAGGGGGGTGTTACATGGTTTCTAGAGGAAAGTCTCGGTGAAGTTGAATTTACTACAGAAAATAGTAGTTTGAAGGATTTTGAAAAAGTTAAGGAAATGACTCTCATTAACAAGGAAAAGTATATTCATTGGCTCACATAAAGGCTAAATAGGATAAATCCTAAGATGATTGTATGGTAGTTGTCCAAGTTGATCCACCATGGTAAACTTGACGTTATTATAGATTTCAGAATATTTCATAGATTTAATGGATATTTCAAAAATTTGCAATCAATATAAGGATGGTCCATCCTCACATTATGGTGGGCCAACCTTAACTCAATTGCAGATTCCAAAATATTATATAGATTTGAGGGACAAAAGCGAAATCAAACAAGTATTCCAGAGTTCTAACAAAAATAAGTGAAGTCAACTATTTCATTTCACTCATGTCCATGGGATCTCCAAACTATTCTAAAATCAAGAATTGAGTTAAATTCAGCAACAAAGATGAAATTCACAGATAAATGATTTGTAAGGATTGTCCAAGTTTTGGGGGATATGGATAATTGGAGGAAAGAAACGGAAAGAGTTCATTGGGTTCACAACTATGGTATGCATATACAATAGTGGCTATTGTCCTTGAAAAGGCTAGGAGGCTAATCTAAGCATTGAAGTCCTTTCATGTGATGCATGAGCATATATTTTCTTACCCTAACATGCCAACATATCATAATATTGAAGTTACTCTTGGGAAAATTGGTTACTAAAAGAGATTTGAATATTATTAATTCTTTGTAGACAGGTCCTTCCAAGCCAAAGAAGGATGTGAAATTTCTACTTTGAGATCTCAAACCAAATGTTGTAGTCTACAATGTTGTCTTAAATGTTTGTGTTCCTTCGAAGCAATGGAAAGGATCCTTTTGGTTGTTGCAACAACAAAGCAAAGTATGTTTAAGCCATCTAGCCCATAATATGGGCTTGCAATGGAGGTGATGTTCTCCTTCGAAAAAATTGGTGAAACTCCAAGGGTAGTTGAGTAAATGGAACATCGAGGAGTGCTTGCAAGAGTAAGTGTTTATTTTGAATTGGCTTATTGTCTTTACAGTGTTATAAGATGACAAGATGCTTTATTACGGTGGTGATTGTTGGACCGTGCATTTGACCAAAGTTTAGAGATGGGTGAAATAGAGAGGTTAAGTGACAAACTATTTAAATGTTTCAGCAAAATGGAACTCAATCCTAAACATTTTCTTTCAAGATTAATGCACTCCATGGAATTCAAATAGTAATAATAAATTTATGATCAACCATAGAGTGAAAGTTGTCCATAAAATAACACGTAATGAAATTATAATAATATATTTATCATCGATAATAGGTATAGCTATTTATGGAAAGAATAAAAACATGTACACCACTACTTTGGAAAGCTTAATACTTGGTCATAGCGAGAACAATGAATAGTGGAAATAAAGAAATCCTTATGATATATTCTATACATCTGATAATGTTATCCTAATATATCATGTTTATCAAATATATATTCTTCAGGTATGTGACAAGTTGGCATGTGAATTTGATGTTATGCCCAAAGGGTGGTCAGGAAACAATGAATGTGGAGACTAAGATGAAACTGGGTTGAATTCAAGGGTAGCAAACTCATGGTTTTATATGACTGAAAGTGTCAATAGGTATTTTACCTAAGTGCAACAAAATCTGGAGAATTTGGAGTGAATCTATGATCTCAAATCGAGGAAACATAAATTATTTAGTAATTGCACTTACTTTATCTATGTGTAGCATCACTAGCAAGAAATAACATCTAATATACATGAAGTATACTACTCATTCAAATACAAGTAAACTAGACATATAATTTATTAAAGGACATCATGATTGTCTGGAGGGTTGCAACTCATTATACCACATAGTTAATATATATGGTAGACGTCCATTTATTATTGTAAATGTCACAAAATAATAAAATATTTATTTATTTATATTTATTCTTTTGGTTTGCTCCAAAGTGAATATGTCTATACATAGTGGAAAGTGGGGAGCATCAAATTGCTTTTGGATGATGTGTTTACATTGGTTATGTTTGAGTTCCTAAAAAACATCATTGTGTTCCTTTACTTTTGGGTTGCCCATCTTTGCTAGACAAAACACATACCAACCACAACCTCTCAGTGTAGATATGTAGTTGTGGCTGACAAACAACATTGGCAAATTAATATCTTGAATTAAAGAAGTTTGTTAAGAATAAAAGATCGGTGTTTGATGCAACCTTTGTTGCCATTCTTGAGCTTCGAGTCCCTTCCGTTCTCCATGTAATATGCTTCTATTGAAATATTTGCTATATTGCCTTGTAAATCTATTTGCAAATAGAAATAATAAGTTGTTTCATGAATTTGATCCATTTGATTCCCAATTACAAATTATCACATAATCTCTTTAGTGAAAGATGTCAAAGCATCATTAAATGGTGCAACATAATTTTTGGATTTAGGAAGAACAATGATCTTTGAACACAAGAACCTTAAAGACAAAAAAAATCTCAAATTTAACTTTCTAATGTTTAGAAGAGTCTAAAATAGAACATAGTACTTAAATAGACTTATTGTAGAAAACACATATTTATATTGACCCTTAAGGATGAAATATCCTAATAAATAGGGTCAATGTTGCATTGCTCTATAAAAAAACATCAAATTGATGATTTATGCTTCATTAAGAAATCTAATTAGAAGCTCATTGTGCATTGAATGTTGCTTACAAACATGACAACTTACTTCGAGATGCTCACCTATAAAAATGAAATAGAAATGCCAAGAAGGTTGTTCATAAATATTGTGCTTATATTATATCAGCCTAAATCCATATTAACTCTATATATACCAATCCCGAGAGGGATCAAATCTCTCAAGATGCAAACCTCTTTTTTTAGTGCAAAAGAGATGTGATCCCTCTCAATGCTTGATAGATTCAGAGTTAAGATGGATCTAGGTTGGTTTAATTCTCCACTTTAAACAGGTTATATTCCACATGAACACCATGGGTTCTCATAAACATGGAGACCAAAAACTATCGGTAACTTGACCGAGTCAATTTTACCTTAACTACCACACACAAATTAATAAAAAATAATAATAACATAGAATTTTTATTTTTATTTTCTTTCCTCAAAAAAGGTCCTGTAATTTTATTACTGGAAACAAAAATACATTGTGTATATGCCAAAACAGATTTAAGAGATATCCAAACAGCCTACATAAAACCGAGCAAAAAGCTCCAATATCAGTCCACCAGCATAAGAATCTTGGAGGACCATATACAAAAACCACAACCCAAGGCGGAAACCCCCCAAAAAATACATAATGGTGCAAAGACCCACATTTAGTCAACCCCAAAGGGGACCAAGTTAACAATGGTTGAATCCATAAGATAATAAAAGAGGGTCCACGACCCCAACCAATCACCAACAGAACCAAGCCACTAAGCCATCAGTAGCCACGCCCAAAAAAAGAACCCAGACGGAGGAACCACCAACCAGGCATCAACAAAAAATGCCTAAACCATGAGCCTCAGTACGAGCAACGTATTGACCCACAACAGGTGGAGAGATGCAGAAACAATCCACTCCAGAAGTAGTGGCAATAGGAAAGGGGTGCACCAGAAACACCAGAAGGAGACAAACCACAACCAGGATAAAGGTGGAACCAACAACACGAAAACATAGAGATACCAAAGAAAAGGAAACCAACTGCCAAAGTCCATGCCCCCTCAATGTTGAGACCACTTCTACACAACGGCAACAACAAACAACCCACTAGAAAGTCGCCCGGAGGTGACACCATAACCTATCACAAAGAGGATAAAAAAGCATGAAGACGAGGGTTGTATAGGCTAGGGTTCTAGCCTCTGAGCCCTCCAAGATTTTTATTTTTATTATTTTAATTTTGAATTTATTTTATTTTAACATATGACTTTTTATTTTTTTATTTACATTACATAATAGGACATGATGGGACATTATAACATTTCTTCTATACTGAGGTGAAAAATGCCTCTCAATATAATTAATATTTGCAAACATATCCATATCAATTTCCTTTAGTACAAAACGAAAGATGTGATAATAAATAATATATTCATAAATATAATAAATATAAATATGTAATATATTCATGGGAATATTTAACATGGGAGAATGCCTTAATATGCTCTCTAAAACATAGAACCTTCATATAATTTCTTGTGTTGCCTTCCATATTCATTTTCCATGTTTAGTGATTGTCACCAACAAATCCTCAAACACT
The DNA here is from genome assembly GCA_000404065.3 of Pinus taeda. Lineage (NCBI taxonomy): Eukaryota > Viridiplantae > Streptophyta > Pinopsida > Pinales > Pinaceae > Pinus > Pinus taeda. Next base: position 39,588 of record APFE031508479.1, on the reverse strand, counting down.
TGGCAATTGTAGAAATGCTAGTGGGAGTCTAGCATTAGTTTATAAATATTAATAGTTTGTTAATTGGAGTTATCTTAGGTGGTTGGGAGGAATGAATGGAATCCTCCCCACCCAAGTTCAGCTCCTGCAAGTGACATGACGGATGTTTGACAATTGACAATATATGTATATTTCTCATATGTAATGTATAACAATGTACTTGTGAGAAATATATATTAATAGTTTGTGTTAGACCATAATTGATCAAAGATGTATAATGCATTGTGTGTGCCATGATCCACCTTACAACCTTTATATTCTTCTTTGCATTGACACGATATTATTCTGTGATGCTTGCTTTTCAATTTTTAGGATCTAAGGCCACCCTCATAGTTTTCTTTGTGTTATACATCATCTATTAAGCTTTTATTTTTGCAATCATTCTTCTTAAAATCACTTTCTACAACAATAAATAAATAAACAGAGTTGTATCCTTACTTTATATCAAGTATTAAATTTATCCTCTTTTACACACTTCAATAAATCATGGAGTATTGTTTTGAAAAATTAACTAATCAAAGGATTGTCCATGCAAAAAAAAATTAGGTTTCTATACAATGTAGAGAAAATCACCTTTTGATGATTGTGAATGCTAAACTAAATAGTGCTTCTCATAGGTGAGATTTTTTGGAAAGCCTCCCTTGACATGCCTTGTTCTAACCATTCCATACTTTGAGTATCCATGATACTTTCATAAAAAAGACAAAATGCCATGCCATTGTAAGAGATTACATGTTTAACTTATTCCATAAAAAATTCCAAATTCACAATTTTTATGTTCTAAATGAAAATAATTGTAAGTGATTTTTTTGCAAAAACAAGTTTTTTCCTAATGAAATTTTTACTACTAAACACATACATTGCACAACTTTACTACAATAAGTATTTGCCTTTCAAAAATCATGAAACTATGTTATTTGTTTCAAGTCATTCCCTACCTTAGCTTTCCAAGGAAGGGGGATATAATGATTCTTAGTTGATGGATTTCATACTTAGTTGTTTTTAATTACCGTAAAGAGCAAGAAAAAATATATTGAATTACCTAAAAAATGAAATTATATCTCCATTGGTTGGTTAGACCTAATGTTGTTAGGGAAGACCCTTTCTCCTACATTTCACTTATTCACAAGTTATGTTACCTCAATGCATGTATTCCAAGTCAATAAATAGCAACAAAACATAGGTGGGTGCACCTTATCGAGAAGGCATGTCACCAATGTTTGCTAAGGTGAAGACATCAAAGCAAGTAGTAGAAGAGTTGACTAGAAGAGATAAGAACCATGGCAAGGTACAACTTGACCCCCACCTTCTGTAGTGCATTGTAGAGGTCACTTAAACATTTGTTGATTTGTAATCCTAATCTACGCGTTATAGGAAACATAGGGCTATCACACTAGATTTGGTCTTCTCTTTGCTTTTGTTTTAACAAATGCTACTACTCAGTCGCAATCTTACATGGATGTTGGTGATGCTAGACAAATCAGTGTCGCTAAAGAACCATATGCCCCTTCCTTCATAACTGTCTATTTTGATGCCAAGCAAACTTCCTCTATTGCATTTGTATATGCCTCTAAATAAGCACTTTGATGATTCATTCATGTAATAATAAGTTCTACCCCTTTAACTATTTGCACCTTTACTTGAGCTACCCTGTTGAGTGGTTTTATCTCTTGATCTTGATCTGCTAATGGATATGCTACTGGTGGAGAACCTTAAACTAGATATGGAATTGGATATTTCACTTATGGATAAGGCACTGGAGGATCTAAAACTCACATTATGGGATATAGCCTTGGAACCAAATCAACTTCACATGGTCCTTATTGGTGTTGGGACTTCCATGGAGTGATGTGTGATGTAAAGAAGATACATGTTTTCTCAACTAGCAACATGCTTTCCCCATACGTCGCATGAAAAATGTCGTAGGACAGATGGAGATGTATATTGTGAAAAAAATCTACCTATGAATAAAATGATTTAGATGACTTGTGATATATTTCCCCGAGATGATGATTGTGTTTTAAAGCTTATATTTTTTACTAATAACACTCACCTTACATAATATGCACAATAAGGTTTCTCACTTATTTAGTGACCATGTAAGGGAATTTTGTATAAAGCTTTCTTTGTCTCTTAGTTTACTCACATGATATCGCATACATGCACACACCCACACACATATAAAGCAACATTGTAAAGTCATCTTGAACCAATATTTACCATTTCCATGTGAAATCATATAACAAATGATGCCTTTGAAACTCACATTAGTCCAAAGAGGGGAGTAGTTAATGACATAAGCATCCTTGCTTATCAAATATTGTTTAAAAGTCTGGATTTCTAAAACCTTCCTATGACATGATTTAAAATAAAATTTAAATAGGATTACAACACTGCTAACGGAACAAGGAACATAGCGAGATAAGTTATTAATTTCAAAATTGACATGATTTAATTATGAACATTTTAGATTCATTTTATGAAATTGGTCACTTAATCTATATCTAAGCTACATTGCTAGATGTTTGGAAGTAATCTTGATTGAAGGTAGATGAGCCATACTAAATGTTGTAGTTTATTTGTTAGACGTATTGGAGTTTCGGGTCTATTTTCAAGTCTAGTTTGCCCAGAATCCAACAGGGATTTGTTGGAGTCACAAGTTTGAGTTTTCAACTCTCTACAATTCAAGTGCTCCAAGAGTTTTTTAGGGTGTTGAATCCACATACATAGTCAAAACCCCAATTTAAACAACACAAATCAAGATTTGACCAAAAAAAATTGCCAAATTTTGACCAAAAACTCCAAAACGTCTAATAGTTAGACAACACCATACTAAATTAGTTGATAATCTATCATTTTATGATACTTTAAGGAACAAATGGAAGGTATATTGGATAATAAAAAAATGTTGGCAATAATTTAATGGTTACATTGAGGCATGCTCTGAGGTAGTGACTGGGAAGGAAAGGACTTAAGACCTCATGCGTGAAGCTCAAAGAACTCAACCACTTGAGTTAATCTATTGAACTAGGTCTTTTGACTTTTGCGTGTGTATTATTCAAACTTCAATTAGACCAAAACTAGGGACCTCATGTTGAATTTCACCTTGAAACAATGTGTTTGAATTGATAAAGCTAACATAATATATATTAGAATATATATTAAGTTAGCTCAATCAGTTCAAACACTTTGTTTATAAGTGGAAATTGTCGTAAAGTCACTGATTTTGGTCTATTTGAGTTTGAGTAATATATATTATATATATATATATTATATATTATATATATATATATATATAATATATACATATATATAAAATAAGCTCACATAATTCATTTTTTTTTTAAAGATTTGGGATTACATTGTATAATCAAAATGAGCATACCCATATAACCAAAATTCTTTAAAAACACAATTCAAGCATTCCCATTAAATATGGAAATGCACAAGTTTAATTTTGAATTGAAATATGCAAAATCATTGTAGCAGTGTCACTGTAGCGACGACATTATAGCAACATTCTCGTACCATGATATTGTAGCGAGCTCTAAAATCCTTTTTGTTTCCACAAATATCCTCAAATATGCTCTAAACTACCGATATCAAACCACTAACGAAGCCCAACTTTGATCTTTGTGTGAAATCACTAATATATTATCCAAATTATATCTCTCAATAACATGGAGAATGTCACTTGAAGTAATCTCCTCTAGAAAATGGCAATATCAAATATCAAAACCAACATATTAAATGAACTCCACAGATTTGCTTTTATAACTCTCCCAAGAAGTTCGACTCTCTTCATCAAACCATGTGAGTCTAAGTAAAATCAATTTTACTATCCCAATTAAAGGCCTCATTCTTCTTCTTTTCTAAATAAAACATCTTTCAATTTATAACTAGCCCGTATAGCCCCTTCATTAAAAATATTAAAATAACAATAAAGTTAAATATTTGATATATCTTTGTTAATTAACAAATTATCATTATTTTATTTAAAACTACCAGATTATATAAAATGTTGAGATAGTCATCAAAAGTTAACCCACTGACAATACTAACAACAGTAACCTTGTCAAATAACCCAATTATGCTAAAAAATAACTTATTAAAAATAGTAAGTATTGGAAAACTATCTCGAAGTCATTTTAGAAAAAATGCATCATGCTCATAATCCTAATGAGATCTCAATGACCATCAAATAATTCCAAATTGTTGGATTAATTACCTCCAAGATTCCCTAACCTTAACCCAATAGTTTATGGGAAACAATTGATAGGTTAGAGGTCCACCAAATCATTGGTTAGGAAGGGGACATTACAATCTACCCTTCCTAAAATTGCTTGTCCTTGATCAATCTCAACTATGGATGTTGCAATATATGTTCATTTTCCCATGAGGCATCCTTCACTGAAAAGTTCTTCCATTTGACCAAAAACTCTTTGATGACCCTCTTAAGAAGAGTCCCCTCTCTAGTATCAATGATGACCTCTAGAATTAATATCAACTTCCCCTCCTTTTCCAATGGTGGCAACTTGGATGAGGGAACCAAGCTATGACCAAGTGCATTCTTGAGCTTGGATACATGAAATACATTATGAACCCTATTTCTAGTCAATAGCTCAAGTTCATAGGCAACCTCTCCAACCCTCCAAGATACCTTGAATGGTCCTTAAAACCTAGGCTTGAGCTTCTAAGCTCCACTCTTCTTGAGATTATACTATCTATATGGTTATAATCTCAAAATGAACCATGTCCCCAACCTCAAAAATATGCTCTATACTTTGTTGATCACCATACAAATTTTATTGATTCTATGCCTATTCCAAATTTTCCTTTAGTGACTTCATGATGTCCTGACTCTCTTGTAGTAAGTCATTTTCCTTAGGCACTCTACTATCCCAAAGTAGTAGATCCATGAAGTTGGGAGCCTTATGACCATATAAAGTTGTGAATGGAGAGATCCTGATAGACATGTGATAAGTGCTATTATAACAATAATCACCAAGGTGTAACCATTTGATCCAAGCTCTTTGTTATCCAAAAACATACTTCCTAAGATACCCCACCACTCATTTGTTCACTATATCCTTTTGACCATTTGTATGTGTCAGGTAGCTAGTGCTAGGAGTGAGCTTAGTCCCACTCAATATGAGTAGCTCCTACCAAAATATACTCAAGAACTTCTTGTCCCTATCAATAACAATATTCTTGGGCAACCCATGCAACCTGGAAATCTCTCTAAAAAAAAACTTAGCTACCTGCATTGTTGTATAAGTAATTGAAGTGGCAAAGAAGTGTGGAAACTTAGTCAATCTATCAACCACAACATAGATGCAATCTCTACCTATTATATTAGGTAGCCCTATGATGAAATCTATAGAGAGAGATACTTATTTTTTATTAGGAATGGGTAGGAACTAAAGCAAACCAGCTAGATAAGTATGTTCATTCTTGTTTTCTTGGCAAGTAGAACACTCTCTAACTGATCTGGATTTAAACGGGAACACAACAAAATACAGAGATAACCATATACACAAAGATGCAACGGAAATAATACTTCATTTCATTAATGGAAAATACTGAAATATGCTTACAACCAGAAATGGAAATAAACCAGCTAGGGTGATGGTAGCTTATCTGCTGAGAAGAGATGTGGGCGGCTACATGCCTCTGAACTATGTTACAATGAGGCTCGAAGGCCTATTTATTGTTGAGAAACGATGGAAAAACCCTTCACATCCCAAAACCTAACCCTAGAATATGAAACACCAAATTGTGGGCCCCGTTTAGATAAATTGGTACATCAATTTCCTAGGGTTGTAACTTTGGCATACAATCTCCGTTTGACGCGTACAATAGCTCGTTAGAAAGATCTATCCGAGAACTACCACTTTGGGACAAGAAACATTGGTTCATGTTGCCCCAATATTTCCCAAAAAACGTCGTTTAGGGCCTCAAAACAACTCCGGAAGTTCAAGACCCAAAAAACTGCTAAAAATAGTAAACTATGCTACAATTTAGGAAACTGAAAAGAATGAAAGAGGCAATTGTGGGGATCCAAATGGGATAATTGGGTGGCCACCAACATCCACCTGGATCATTCCTCCCCCCTTAGGAAGCAATGGTCCCCACTGCGTTGAGTTTCTCCCTGAAATGAGGAAGCTTCTGCTGAGCTGGGTCTCTAGTGAGTTGTTTTGCAATCTCTGATGTGTCCAGAAATGGTGGGAAGCATGGTCGATGATGGTCCACATTGAACACTCGGTGCACGCGAAGGAATTGAGGAATGTTGTGCTCCAAAGCATTATTTCCCATAGCCTTGGTTATGCTGTAAGGAACACGTTGGAGTGGTTGGAACTTCTGATGGGCTCTTGTAAGGCGTTCTTTCTGCAGGTGCAACCAGACTTTGTTGCCCACCTGAAACTTGTGTGGTACCCCTGTGGGTGAGGATAAGTTGTTCCTATGTTCTGTCATGACTGTATCCCTCTGTTGCTGCTGTTGTGTGGAGGAACCCTTTGCGGGGGTCATGGATGTAGCAACGATCTTCCCCTTACTTTGGGAGCGAACCAGACAGAAAATGAATTTCCTAGTCTAGGAGATGAGCTTGCTGCCTTTCTTGGCGGTGATCAAAGAGGTGGCGGTACGTGGGGCTACCTCCGGTATCCTACATAATGAATTATCTAAAGAAATAATGATAGCGCGAGGCCTTGACTCATACATAGCATGTCGCCTCCACAAGTATGGTTGGCCTAATAGTACATCGCAAACATCCAGAGGTGTAACATCACACAGTACCTCGTCTGTGAAGGGCTTGATGCTGTAGGGAAGGCGACACTGCTGG
>APFE031508478.1:7543-62295 GCA_000404065.3 Pinus taeda | reverse complement strand
TTCATCTCCTGAGTCTGACCCCAAATCTTTCTGAATAGCTGTAGCAGTCTTCTTCTTCTTGCCCTCAAACTTCTTAGGTCTCAGCTCTGGATGCAGAATCCAACAATGCTCATCATCATTCCCATCCTTTTTACAGTGAGTGCATGAAGCTTTGCTTTTCTATGCAATGTTAACCTTCCTTGCTTTCCACTTTCACTCTCTTTTCTCCTTGCTCTTGCTTGTAGTGGGTTGGGATGGTCCCCCAACTTCTGGACTTCCATTCTTTCCTCTAGCTTCTAGATGAGTAGCTTGTACACCTCATCTATACTAGTGGGATTAAACATGAAGATGATATGCCTCATGTAGCTGTGTAGACCACTAATATACTTCAAAAGAGTCTTTGGTGAGTCTAATGAGATTCCTAGAATCAATGCTCCCTTTCTAAATTCTTGAGTGTACCCTTGCACACTTTTCCCTTTCAACTGTCGAAGAGTTTGCCAACTCATCATGGCTTGTTGCATGTAGGCCAATGGATAGAACTTCTTTTTGATTGCAGAAACAAACTCACTCTAGACAGAGATGGTCTTACCATGTCTTTTCATGTTAGCTTGGGTTTTTCCTTCCCACCAAACCAAGGCAGTGCCCCCAAGGTGTAGGCTTGCCAGCTGAATCTTACTCTTGTCTGAGTTGATGTTCTGTACTCGGCAATAAACATCAATTTGCCTAATCCAATTGTCCAACTTTTCTGCATTTAACTCTCCATCATATATAGGTAGATCAAATTTAACATCTAGTTTGATCAAAGATGCTTTCTTTTTGTTTTCGAGGCTGTTAGGAGGTGTGAGAAAGCTTTCCTCTTTCCCTTTTCCTTTTGAGTGGTCATGGAAGTGAGACTTATCTTCTCCTTTGTCTTGTTTAGAGCTTGATGAATCTTCATCCTTATGTTTTCTAAAGTCCCTATACATTTATTCTACCATGGACTTTATGGCTAAGAAACTTTCTATGAATTCAGGGTCTAGCCCCGTAGAACCTTCCTCTGTCATTGTCTTCTGAGGATAGACTCTCCCAATTTGAGGATTAGTTTCGACCAACTCTCCTTCTCCTAATTTGAGCTTTGATCTAGTGAGCATTCAATAGCTAAACCAACACAAACTTGTCTAACCTCACAGCCTAGAGCTCTAATACCACTTTATTTGATAGTCACCCTTTGAGTGACCTCAGTTAGTTAATTAATGAATGAAGGTATTATAGACTCATGTGCTGGTGTGTGTCTATGTTATTTTAGGCAACGGATCGATTAGATTGCAAAATACATAGACTCTTTGAAATGGAAAACAACAGAGAAACACAGTAAGCAAATACAAGAACACAACAATTAATAAGGAGTTCACCCTATCCTCCAGGGCTACGTCTCTGGTCCAACTTTCAGTAGTGGCTTTCTTTTATTGTGTCTTTAAAGTAGAGAATTACAATGAGGAGCTCACTTGGAGTCTCCTGAAACAGATAAGGTTTGGTAGGTTGGTTCTTGGATCCCGCAAGCCACTAGAGTGCACAAACTCTATTCCTATCCAAGTCTTGACCTCTCTGGTCTTCAATGGGAAGAGCCCAATATGGTGCTCGATGCCCGGTAGATCCTCTCAAGGATTGCTTGATGCTGCCTTATGCTGCAAGTCAGCTCAGCTCCCTATCCTTCTACTTCTTGCTTCACTGTCTTCATCTTCTTCTCTCTGGTTCTTCCTATCGGTGTCCTCTGTTCTCTGCCTCTGTTCATGGCTTTAAAGCCAACCGATCTCATGACTGTTCAATTCCCCTTCCACCTCCGTTGGATCGCCTGTTGCTATTCACTTGGAATTCCCTGTCTCTACGTCATGGTCATCGACTCACAGGGAGTGGCCACTTGTCCTCTCGCAAACTGCGCCAGCTCTTCCTCGTCGGTTCAGTTCTTCGGTTACGTCGGGAAATGACTCATCCACCACCTCAGCGGTCAAATCAGACCTCAAATCCTTATATATCGCGGCTTAATCCCCTGTCAAATCTGGTTCTTTCATTGGGTGCGATCTCCACCATTAGATCTAGAGCCCCCAGATCCAACGTCATTCGCTCATTTCGCATAGTTGACTTGCGTGACTGTTAGCGTGCGATGAGCGGTAGTTTTCTCTCTCATCCGTCTGTCATGTGTCGGGCGCTAAATGGAATCACTCGTTTTTCTCCAAATCTGCTTACCGCCCAAGGGTACCCTTGATATACTCCCAGTTTCAGAGTGCGGGTCCCGCCTTTAGCCTTTAGCATTTAGCCCATGGTTTTCCCGGCTTCCATGCGACCGAGCGCTTCGGGGCTTTCCTTCTCGAGGGATTTTTCCCAGCCACACATCAGAAATGGCCTCCTTTTCCTGATTCGGGCTTCCCAAGTGCCAGTTTGGCCTCTTGCGCAATCTCCATGGGCCTCGGTCAGCATGGTTTGACCGAGGTGCTCGTCATTCCTCGCTGGCTGCCAACTACCACTATTTAGAGGTCTTCCTGATTGCTCTATGCGTCTTGAATTCGAAGTTTTGTCCTGATTTGATACAAACATGGTACTGTGATAACCTTCATGGATCCAATTCAGATCACTTAACCAACATGAACACAGTCCAATCATCAAGATATACCTCTAAGAACTTGTGTATAAAATCTTTGAATGTCACTACCACAACGCGTGAGAATATTGTCGGCGCGTTCTTTAGTCCAAAGGGCATCATCGTTACTGAAAGCAGCCCCATTCAGTAGTGAACGTTGTTTTACTCCTATCATCCGCCGCAATATTGATCTGGTGGTACCCCGAGAAGCTGTCCATAAAGGAGTAGGCTTCCTACCCTCCCACATTTTCCAATACTTCGTATGTAAATGGTGTCGGAAATGGATCGTTAACGCATGCATCATTGAGCTTCCGAAGATCCACGCAGATGCGAATTTCACCTTTCTATTTTTTCTCCTGCACCACCACAGGACTTACCCAGGCAGACTCCTCCACTAGTTCAATTATCCCAGCTGCGAGCATCTTGTCCAATTCTTCACGGACCTTTGCTTTGTATTTTGGATTCAACTGGTAAGGAAACTGCTTAACTTGCTTCACATTTGGCTTCAAGGTTATCTTAATCACTCCCAAGTCACTGATGATCCCTTTTAACTCTGTGATTTTAGTCGGAAATAAGTCTTGATATTCTCGAAGCAATTCGACGACCTTTTCCATTATGGCATCATCCCAATAGTCCCCCAATGTTGCATACTTCGGCTCTTCCTTCGTTCCGATGTTTATTTGTTTCGTTTTCAATGGCATGGTGATGTCTAGATCCTCAATCTCTGGTTTGCGAACCTCGCGACTCCCCTCTGTTTCCAGAATATTGATATTCCTAGGGTCGTCCTCATCCTCTTCTACCTGCACATTGTAACATTCTAGAGCCTGGCTCAACTGTCTCAACCAGTCTGGCCGCACGATTTCTTCTGGTTCCAGTGGTATTTTGAAGATAGTAGCCTTCACCAACTACAACGCGTCATCCACCGTATCCATCCATTGATCTTCAAAGAGGAACGTTAAAAAAAAACCCTCACGGAAGATATCCCATTCGCTTGTACCGTGTTGGAGCCCATTTTCAGTATACCAATTCCTTGGAATGACATCTAGGGTATGATAAAATAAGTGTACCCACTCCAGTTGAGGTTCTTCTCCATAGGCTTGGACCCATCTGGTAAGGTGCATGCACAGGTCATCACGTCCATCGTATTTCTCAACTATTCGTAGTTCCAAGTTCCCAAATCTTATCTGCATCATGCGCCTGCAGCTGCGCGAATCGTCGAAAGTTCCTTCATGTGTGCCCCACCAATGCGTAGGCATCACACGCAATGCCCATCGCAACGCATCAAACAGTTGGGGCTCTGGAACCACACTTTCAAATTTGGTCAGGAATTCCTCTATTGCTATGAGGGCATCATACATTGGCAGTTCGCAATCCTGAGCTTTGACACAATACAACGACTTAGTCATCATATTGCAATTTAACGTGGTTACCCCGTTCAACCGATTATGCCACTGCTCGTCTTCCTCATCTGAATCTTCGATGCAGGATTCTGCATACCCCCACAATATTCTTCCTCCCGTAGTCGGATTGATCCAATCTTGATTTCGTGCGGTAATTTTGTAGATACAGTCTAATTCATCATCACTTCCTTCATCGAGCAAAGGCTCAGTGTACCGTGGTCCTTCAGCTGGGTCTAGCGGAATGAATACGTGGAATGACTTCTTCTTAAATATCATTTTCCACTTCTTTAAATTAATAATTCCATTCATATTAGTGGCCTAGTCTATCCCTAACAACGCAGGATAAGGGCTACTTTCCTCCACGATTTCTATTACCTCAAAGTCCGTTTGGGTGCTTGCGCCTTCTATATCAACTGTAATTCCTTGCAGCCTTCCCATGGGCAGAATCTTCTGTTGATTCGCCATCCACAATTGAATAGGAGACCATTGTAGTGTGGGTTTGCCCATGCGTTCCCAAGTCTGTTTAGGTAGTACATTTGCATCTAAGCCCAAGTCTAGAATGATCTAATCCATCTCAAATTTGCCAATCTGCACTGTTAGTCGCATTTCTTGCCCAGTCCGTGACGCTTGTTTCCCCAATTTTCGGACCACGCGGGGTTCGCCCGACCCGATGCACCTAGTTATCAAATCTTGTAATCCTTTAACCACCTGATTGTTGGGAAGCAATTTCATACATGTCTCTAAAAAGGTAGTTAGCATCAAGGGATCCCTCTCCGGCTTGGGTTGATCCTTACTATCTACAGAAGAGACTTCCGCGAAGCTGTTCCTAGCTTCCAGATCTATTTCCTTGTGAACCTCGGCATTGTCCTTGGTCACTTTCCTCTTATCCTCCCCTGTAGCTGCACCACTTCTAAGCACCATGTTTATGTTGGGGTCTTCCTTGCGTGGTTCGACCCTCATCATTTGGACATTCTGTGTCATCGTTGGTTGCGGTGCCCTCTTCTCCCTTATCTGTGTTATCAATGTGGGGCAATCTATCATTTCATGATCAAATTGTTCATAGTACATGCACGATATTCTGGTCGGATTGGTACAGTCCCATGTTTGGTGTCTTGGTCCTCTGTAGTTGTAACAGATTAGCTGCCTGTGACCCCATCCTGGCCCCATTCCTCCCCGTCCTTGTCCATGTCCCTGGAACCCATCACACACTATCGTCGTGGCTGGATCCTGACCTCGTGCTTCAGTCTGCATTCTATAGGAAAGCGACCATTCCATTAACAATTGATAACTGCGATAGTCTCGCTCCTCGTGGCCCACCGATCTACAAAAGTTGCAAAATAATTACTGGGGGGTCTAGTTAAATTTTGGTAGTAGATGACAGTTGTCTGTGTTGTGCTTTCCTCCCACCTGATAGATTTCACACTAGAGCGAGGGTGCCGCGCTCGGCCCTATTTGTGCCTCTGGTCGCAACGACGTTGGCCCCCCCGTTGCCACATAGTTCGTAAAAACCTGACAGTGATCCTTATCATGACCCTGGCTTCTACACTTTATACACCACACTTCCTCCTGGACCTCTAGCCAGGGCGCCTTTTCCTTTTTTAAACTTTGCATTTCTAAACATAGGTTTTGTATTTGCGCGTGGAGTTGTTGAACTCCCAACTCCGGATCCTGTATTGGAGTTTCATGCAACCTCATCGTTGTCTTTAATGCTTCAGCTTGGGTTGAAATCTTTTGTTGTGACAGCGTCGTCCTTAGATGTGGTGTAAATGACGCCACAAACCACGTGTAGTGCTGCACATCTAATAGCGTCATGTTTGCCTCGTGGATTGTACTTTTCAATCTTTGATCTAGATCCCACGGAGTTTCACTAGGCATCATCGTGATCTACTCGAATCGTGTGATCAACTATGTTTCTAATTTTGGTCGGCTAAACTTTTTTTTCAATTCAGCTCGGATATCCGTTGTCCTCGCATTCGGGTGATCACTTGAGTACTTTATATACCACGTCAGTGCGCGGTCCTGCAGCACGCTAACTAGGGTAGAATTTTTTATGTTGTTGTCCATAACTCCGTGCGCTTCCCATATTGCCATCACCACAAACCAAAATTGTTCTGGATCTTCGATTCCTGCTCCTTTGAATACCGGTAACTGAATCGCGCTTGTCATGTTTAATTTCCGGTTTACATGTCAGTGCACTAGGACCTTCTATGAACTTGTATCGCTCCTAATTCAATCAATCCTCACACTCTTTCTTCGTAGGATTCCAGCATTCCGACATCAAACATCCCTTAGGTTGATCCCGGTCCTGGCAACGGAACCATTTGTTTGCTTATATGGGCCTGACCTAGGTTCAGAAGAGTTATTTAGCCAAACAAATCCCGCAATTACTGGCCCTTTCGGCAACAGCTTGGGGAGCACGGACTGAGGTTTCACCTGAGGTAGTAGGGGAGGGTGCCGGAACCAAGTTTTTGCACCCTTGGGATGTCTTGATGTGGTTTGGAAGGTTCGCGTGTCGTTCTATGGCCTTGTGCCACTCTGCTTCCGCATAGATCCAGAACAAGGCAATTCCTTAATATTTATTATTACTGGGTTTGTTACAGATCAGATCTACTTCTTACGGTCTTTAAGCAAACATTTAATAGAGATAGCCAATTCATGCACCCAGAAAAGTTATAGATTTTCATAAACTCATAATATAAGCATAAGCGTAGAGATCAAACAGATATATCAACCATAAATTAACCAGATCCACAATATTTCAGAATCAATAGAGTATTTTAAAACTAACTTATCTTTATTCAACTCTGTCACCAATACAACCAGATCTACCTTGCGCACTTAGCTGCAGGGGCCCGCGCACATAGTTGCGGACTCTACCAAGCCTCTACACACATAGCTGGAGAGCCTCTATCTACCCACCAACACCCTCGACTCAAACTTATAGACGCGGAGATTATTGTCTTCACAAAACCATAACACTTAGATCTATCAACCACAAACACTACTTTTTTCCCTTAGAGCCACGCTCTATTTATACATTCCCATGGTCCGCGGACCAAGGGCAAGCTGACTTACTTCCTATTATTCGATACTATTTCTTGGGCGGAAAACCCTTTGAATCGACCTATTACATTTCGCGCTCCGCATATTTCGGAGATTTACAATATTATTATCCTAACTTATAGGCTTTAAGCCCCAAAACTATTATGCAGGACCTTCGCTACCCAACAGGGCCCCTCCGCACGACAACTACAGATGGACAAGGTCGTGGAGGAGTACGAGGACATCTTCACCACCTCCGCAGGGGTTTCTCTGCATTGTCAGGTCAAGTACTCCATCGATTTGACCCCAGGTGCGTCGCTGCCCAATGGACCAATCTATCGGTGCTCCATTCTGGAAAACGATGAAATCAAGAGGCAGATTCAGGAGCTGCTGCAGAAAGGTCACATCCGTCTGAGTTCATCACCCTGTGGGAGCCCAATCGTGTTGGTACAGAAGAAAGATGGGACTTGGAGACTCTGTATTGACTATCGAGTGTTGAACAAGATCATTGTCTATAATAACTACCCGATCCCATGGATTTATGACCTCTTGGACCAATTGAAGGGGGCAAAATATTTCAGCAAGATTGATTTGAAGTCAGGATATCACCAGGCACCAATCAAACCCTCCGATGTGTGGAACACTGCCTTCAAATACAAGGAGGGCCTTTTCGAATGGTTGGTTATGCCTTTCGGATTGACAACTGCTCTTGCAACTTTCATGAGGTTAATGGATGCCATCTTGCGGCCATTCACCAACTCATTTGTAGTGGTATACTTGGATGACATCCTAATCTTCAGCCAGAGTTGGGAAGAGCACCTCCACCACATCCGACAAGTTCTCTAAACATTGCGGCAACACAAGTTATGTTCCAATTTGGAGAAATGCACTTTTGGCATGACCCAGATTCAGTATTTAGGATACATTATTGATGAACAGGGGGTGCATGTGGATCCAGTCAACATCAAAGTCATTCTGGATTGGCCATCTCCAACCACTCTGACAGAGCTCTACAGCTTTCTAGGTCTTGCCAACTTCTACCGCAGGTTCATGTTGGGATTTTCTCATATCACTTAGCCCTTGAGTCAAGTCACCAAGGGAGGAGCGAAAGCATAATTCTTTTGGTCTGAATCTCAACAGAAGGCATTCATAGAGTTGAAATATCACCTCTTCTCAACACCAATGCTCGCATTACCAGACTTGCAACAACCATTTGAGGTTGAGACAGATGCCTCTGATTATGCTATTGGGGTAGTCCTTACTCAACACGGGCATCCAGTGGCATATCACAGTGAGACACTTTCAGACATAGTCCGGAAGTATCCTACTTATGACAAAGAGATGTATTCCATTGTGTAAGCCTACTGACAATGGAAGCATTACTTTTTGGGGAAGGAAACGGTCATCCACACAGACCACCGACCCCTGCAGTTCATACAGACCCAAGGGAAATTACAGAATGATTGCCATCAGAAGTGGTCCACATACTTGCAATAGTTCCATTTGAATATCAAGTATAAGAAGGGCAACACCAATAATGTTGCAGATTGCCTCAGTCAACCACCAATATGGCGTTAACCATCGTGCTCAACTCTTGTGGGCACAAGACTTCTGATTGGCCATTTCTCTACAAAAGCAACCCAAAATTTGGCCACATATACTAGACACTCTTGGAGGGTCAACATGTTCTAGATTTTCACCTCCAAGTTGCCTTGTTATGCCACCTGGGTCACCTTTGTGTTCCTTCAAGCAAGCGTGCCAAGATGATTTGGGAAGCACACTATAGTTGCGCTGCCAGGCATTTCGAGGTCGAGAAAACGATGGCAGTACTGCAGAAGTATTTCTATTGGCCGAAGCTTTGACAGGATGTCGGGAAGCACATTAGATCATGCACTTCCTGCACCATTTCCAAACCGAACATCAAGAAGCAAGGCTTCTATACCTCGTTGCCTACCCTTAGTTGACCTTGGGAATCCATCTCCATGGATTACATGTTGGGCCTTCCTTCTACTAAGCATGGAAATGACTATGTTTTTGTCATCGTCGATAGGTTCTCAAAGATGGCCATTATGGTGGCTTGCAAGAAGAATATCACAGCAGAAGCCACTGCTAAACTCTTCTTTGAACGAGTGTGGGTACACTTTGGGATCCCATAGTCTATCATCTCAGATCGGGACAACAGGTTCCTCAGTACATTTTTCTCCAGTCTTTGGTCGATGCTAGACACCAAACTCACTAAGTCCACAACCTTCCATCCTCAAACTGATCGCCAGACAAAGGTTGTCAACAGGATGATCGTACACATTCTGCGCATGTACAACTCAAAGCATCCACGCACATGGGATGAGAGCCTCCCCCATGTTCAGCACAGCTACAACTGGGCTCTCCACAACTCAACTAGCCACAACCCTTTTTAGGTGGGCTTGGGATTCCAGCCACTATGTCCCATTGATGTGGCCATGCCATTTGCAGCTTCTACTCACGCAGATTCGGCTCATGTCCAATCCAAAATAGATAAGGCAAACAACTTCATTGAGCACATCCAACATATTTGTTAGCAGGTCCACGACATTTTGGAGAAATCAAATGCCAAGTACAAGCAACGACATGATCAACATTGGGTGCCACATAAGTTTCAGGTGGGAGACAAAGTCTGGTTGCATCTGCAAAATGAATGCCTTACCGGAGCCTATCGGAAACTCATACCACTCTGATATGGTCCTTACACCATTATCAAGGTTATGGGAGATAATGCATTTGAGCTTAGCATTCGCACATTCCTTGGCTTGCACACAATCTTCAATGTGGACTACCTTCGACCATACTTTCTGCCATTACTAGACACATTCGACATTGCAGAACAACTCACACCCATAGAGTTAAATCCAAATTGTCTGGAACAAGCTGCAACTGATCGGATCATGGACACATAGATTAAGCACACTCGCTAGCAAAATATCCAACTATATCAAGTTGTCAAAGTAGGCCAACTCCTTCACCACGACAAGTGGCTCACCAGGGACCAAGCTCAGCAGAAGTTTCCTCATCTCATGGAGGAACTCAACGCAATGGGGACCATTGCTTCCTAAGGGGGGAGGAATGATCGAGGTGGATATTGGTGGCCACCTGCCAAGTCCACTTGGACTCCCACTATTGTTTCTTTTAGCTTTCATTTTCCTTAATTGTAGCACAATTTACTATTTTTAGCAGTTTTTTAGGTCCTGAACTTCTGGAGCCGTTTTGAGGCCCTAAACAACGTTTTTTGGGAAAACTGCGAGCAACATGGGACTATGGACCCATGTTGCTCTTTCCAAAGTTGTAATTATCGGATAGATCTTTCTAACAAGATATTGTGTGTGTCAAGCGGAGATCGTATGCCAAAGTTACGACCCCAGGAAGTTGATGTACCAATTTACCCAAACGGGGCTCACAGTTTGGCATTTCATCTTCTAGGGTTAGGTTTTTGGATGTTTAGGGTTTTCCATTCTTTTTCAACAATAAATAGGCCTTCGAGCCTCATTGTAACATAGTTCAGAGGCATGTAGCTGCCACATCTCTTCTTAGAGATAAGCTACCATCGCCCTAGCTAGTTTATTTCCATTTTTGTTTGTAAGCATATTTCAGTATTTTACAGTAATGAAATGAAGTATTTATTTCTGCTGCATCTCTATATGTATGGTTATATCTTGTAATTTGTTGCGTTCCTGTTTAAATCTGGATCATAATCCATGATATAACTGAGACTAATATCCTTTCCCACTGTCTAACTAACCACCTTATGCTACTTTCGAATGCATTTTCCTTTCCCAGGAGAAGGGGATGAACATTCTAGAGTCAGAGTAGCCTCTATAACATTGATGGATTTGGAAGAAATCGATAGAGGATCGATCACCTGAAAAGCAAAAGGGGATGGTGGATAGGGAACTGAAGAAGTCATGATGCAAGAGGAAGTGGCCAGAAAATTTCCACAAGGGGCGACGTCTAACACATGTCGTGAGAGAGGGGAAATGATAGGGGACTTAGAAGATTGCCAATCTAGCAATGTGAGAGATGATCGGCGGAAAGCAGATCGCGAACAAAAAAACTCTACTATAGGATAGGTTGAGCTTATAATCCACAAGTTCCTCCAGATCATCATCCATTTGTTGAGTAATTAAACTACAAAGGATTTGTGTATGTCAACTCACACATCTACTTCCTATTGCATCATATAAGCATCTTTGTATCTATAGCTTGCATGTAATCTGGGGAGCCTACGACCACATCTTTGTGTGTATAGCTTGCATATCATCTGGGGGGCTATGGCCTGGCATTCATGGAGTATTATGAATCTACCTTCAACTTCCTTAATCGCATACCTAAAACCCCAACTCAAAAAACTTGATAATCATCCACATTTTCATTTGTTGTGTTTGCAATTTAAAAAATAAAATAAAATAAAATAAGACAAAATAAATCTAAAAAAAGAAAAAATGTAAAAAAAAAAGTGATACAATAAATTTTCTATAAACTTTTTTATTAAATTTAAAAATTTTAATATTTATATTATATACATTTTTTAACTAATTATTATTTGAAAATATTAATTATATATTTAAATAAAATAAAATAAATGAAAAGTTATTCTATTATAAAATTAAGTAGATTTTTTCTAGTTTTTTTAAATATATGTTTATTTTTTAATATTAAAATTCGAAAAAAAAATAATAATAAATAGAGATATTCTTTTATTTTAAAAAACATTATTTAACTGTGTTTTGGATGATTTATATATATTAATTATGAGAAAAGAAATTCTCATAATGATGAGCACATATAAAAATATTTTAACATAAATGATATATAATAATACATATGGAACTTTTACATGTATATAATTACAATCCATTAAAAATAAAACATAACTTTCAGATGATGTTTTGTTTTGTTTTTTTAACGACTTAAAACTGACTTTTTATAAAACTGTAAAAAGCTGTACCCTATTAAATGTTTTTTCCCATTTTTGAATGATAACGATGGTTGAATTTTCATACATCTTTTTAATTAAATCCCCCTTGCAAAATACTGCTGGCCTGGTGATATGAGTTTTTACAGAAAATGTCAAATTTCCAAGTTACAGTGTTTTTATTGGAATCTGTAATGTATTCAATTTTGTATCTTCTAAACCAGGGAATATTTTCCAAGCACACCCAGACTTTTCTCAAGCAAGATCTACCTAACGTCTAAAGGATTTCTAAAAGCCCACACTTTTGAATGCTTCAACATTACTTTTTATGAAGCAAGGCTTAACGTTCGTTAAAGTTTTGGCGCTTTTTTAACAGGTGGCACCCGCTTCTACATTTGAAAGTTGTAAAAGTCAGACTCACCTACTTCGCTTTATAACTCACAACGTATGGCTAAGCCACAATGACCCAATCATATGATACAGATGAAAATGGTAAGACACTTATTTTACGACTCAGTCAACAGTAATTTCTTCTATAATAATGATATGTTCCAAATGATCCATTCAGTCATGTGATGCGAGACAAAATGCAGTGTAATGAATGGCCGTGGCGTATTTTTTATGAAGAGAATCCAAGGTGGTTGAAAAATGACATCTGTAAATAACCATCAGTTCAGAGTTTCCATTGATGATAGAATGTGGAAGAAGGCAAGCTCCGGAAAACGGAAGAGGCCATGTTCTTCCCATCTTCAGTATTCAAGGAAACACAAGCCTGGCTAATGCCTGCCTTACATGTGAAGGAACATGGAAATTACGAATTTATTAATATTTTATTAACTTTCAAATTATTCACAGGTTCGCATTAAGATGCTAAGAAATTAATTTCTTATTATAATAGTTTACATATTGTTTTTGAAATGTTAAAGTATCGGTGGACTTTTAAAACATCTTTGTTATTGAAAGGTTAAGGGTTCAATTCTTTTAATACTTTTGGGGTCAGGTTTCTTAATTGAGTTTATAGGAAGTTGATCCTCTTAGACCAATTTACATAGTAGAAAATATTCTTTGGACCTACTATGACAGATTTCAAAAAGTAAGATGTATGTTTGAAGTCTTCAATTTTTTTATAAGATTTGTCTGATCTTAACTATTACAAACTTTCAGTTTCTATCATAGAGTTTCAGAGTAGTCTAACTGAGGCCCCAAATTTGCCCAGAAAATAGTGGAAATTCCTGCATGATTTTGCCAAAATCCAGCAGAAATTTTGGGAAATCTAGATTATAGCGTTCAGCCTTCAGGATTTTGGATACCCATGAAGTTTTTAATGGTGCTGAACCCATTTCCACCTTAAAAAGAAAAAGATTTAAACACTCCAACTATCCAATTTGAAAAAAAAATAAAAAATCCAGGTGAATTTGTGACATAGGTAAACAAAGCCTTAGAGTTTTACAAAGCCTTACAGTTTCTCTCTTATTCTTCAGGATTGTTCAGAAAGCCTTAAACTCCGCAGTTAGTGTGGTATAGGTGAGAACTTGAAACCTTAAACACCGTAGTTAGTGTGTTATAGGTGAGAACTTGATTCTTTACACTGCTCCCAAAAAAAATTGATTATATGAATGTTCCCAAAAAATTGATTGTATGAAAGGTAATGGCAAGTCTGTCTGATCCCTATCTAGTCCTCAGCCATGTATAACGTTTTGCCTCATTTTGATTTCTGTGACTTTACGGCTTTATAAGGTACAACCAAAGTTTCATCGACTTTCCCAGTGTGGTAATACAGGCTGTGACCCACGCCCAGACCGTGTCTGAAATGTTTTTCCCAGAAAAGAACAGATGCATTGAGTTAGTAGTCCATGGGACCATTACTGCAAAGAATCATTCTTATCTGGCAGCGACTGAATCTTCATTTCATCAAAATGAAAGTGAAAGTAACTGGCAGTGTTTGCGTGGATTGCAACGAAGTGTTTGCATGGATTGCAATGTCCAGGATTAGTACTAATCAGGGCAATTTATTCTTGTAGACAATGTCTTTTTGCAGATAATGCGATGGAATTTGGTGATGAAATCTCACGATTTCAAGAACGAAATTTTGTAATTCTGATGCTATAAATAGATTTCTAAATATGATTGCAATAACTTCCTTAAAAGCCCTGCAAAAAAATTGTAAAAGAAAAACAAAACTAGGATATATTTGCTACACAAATAACATATTCTTGGAGCTGATGATGAATCACTAAAGCACAGCATAGCATAGGCCCTTGTTTTACCGACAGCATAGCAACCAACTGTTCAGGCCTGTAGAGAGGGATCATTCTTTCCTGGCAGCCCATCGACACATTTACGTTTGATTACAACACATAAAATATTGACCTCTATAATCTGCAATTTTTCTAGTTTGTTTTCGATGTGTTAGGGACTTCTTATGTTTTCAGTTTTTCAATATGTTCTCCTCTTCTGCACTTTCTAAGGATTACAGGAATATAATACCCTGCACCTTTAACATTGTCTAGTCCCTCGTTTGTGCGCATTGCATATCATTAGAAGAAAAAAAAATTGTGCTGATTGCATATTAAAAAAACGATTTGAACAAAATTATTGAAGCCAAAGAGGATGCCTCTCAAAATTTCCATGGAAAATATATCCGGTGATCTTAACTGAAGAATACAGGCACGGGGATTAAACAGATTGTACTCTGAACTCTCTTTACTCATATAGAAATGACAGCTTGAGGCTTCATGCTAAGGAGTACACAAAAAGGAAATCCTAAACACATTCACCTGAAATTGGTATATACAATAAAATCATTCATAGAGATTTTTTCTGCAGAGATAACAGGCAGTGAGAGCAGATTCAAGCGCCCTTCTTCCTATTGGTAGAAGCATGACAGTGGTGATCATAAGGAGATGCTTGTTTCTTGTCTCTTTTGGAGAAAAGACCACGGAAGCCAAACAAGCTACCACCGCCATTCCTACTGCCTCCCACATAGCCAATGCCAATGCAGGCAGGCACATTCAGCACCGGATTCACCCTCACCCCTCCTATAGAGTTGGACTTCACTAGTAAGCAGCCGTCCGGCACCGATCTTCCGGGCCGTGGGGAATCCAAGATGGCAGATTTGAATGCACTACTACTGGACCGCTCCAAGTTTCGAACCATCAACCTCCCATTCCCAACAACCCTTCCAGGATTTCGATGACTGCTCGTGCCCCCTTTTACTTTCAATGATCTTCCTGGACTACCTTTACTTCTGCCACGCGTCTGTCTGGCCTTCGTTTCTGCTTTGGTGTCTTCTGCTTGAAACCTGGGCTTCAAGTCAGTAAGATATCGGGGGTCGGGTTGGACTTTATTGCTTATGCTCCATCCCTCTGTGGATTTCGAACCTTCGACTAACCGCGAAAGATCAGCCTCTATTTCCTTGGACGTGCACCGAGCACCGACTGACCTGCTTCTGTAACAAAACGCAGAGGCCGCCGCCTTGTGCTTACGTTCTGCTGTAGAATGGCTTCTGGAAAATGGTAAGGAGCAAAATAGACCGTTCCCCTTCGTTTCTCCGCTACCTGTGCTGCAGCTCCTTGAAAATGGCCACCGAGATCTCGTGGAAGAAGGTTGTTGCTTCACATTATTACCCGATCTGTCTTGATCCACTACCTTTGATGATATTCCCCTGCTCTCTGCAGACATATTTTCCCTGTTGCTCAGCTTAAACATGATTTCCTTCCACTTACTGGGCGGCTTATGAGGTGAGGATTTGGAAGCAACATTTCCTGAGCAGCTGCTTGTTATCTTTGATGGAGGATAGGAGGTGGATCGAACCGGTGATGGACACCTTGAGGTTTCAAGACCGAGATGACTGGCAATGGTTACAGGTTGCGCTTCAATAGGGCGAATTAAAGGCAGAATTTTGCCGTCCAAGAACAATTCGTCAGCAACAGATAGCAGAGCTTCTTCGAAGATTGCATGCCGGTCATTGTTATTATTCAAAACGGAAAACTCAAAATCTGTGTCGTAACTAAGATCGGCTACGTCTGGCCTTTTCCGTTTCTCGGGAGAAATCCTGTCGCTCTGCGAGAGATTGAGAGAAAATGAAATTCTAGGGCTCTGCCAGTCGTTCGTAGGCCTCTCAGTCTCCGGCTGTGAGAGATCGAGAGTATATGACATTCGAGGACTCTGCCAGCCATTTCTAATCTCGGACGAAGCCATTGCGCTCGTAATTTACGGTTCTTCAAACTCCACTCACGGCGCTTTTCGACTCAAAAGCCTTCATACATGTAAATAAATCAGAGCAAGCATATGTGAGCGCCATATTAAAGATAAAACCTATTGGATAAAGCACTGAACCCTTATCCATCCAGACAAAAACTAGCATACAAAACAAGCTTTCACCATTCTAGGCGTCTACATTACCAAGCCAGTACAGAAATATTCGAAGGTAAAATATGCTCAAGTACGATTCGATTTTCAATGAATCTAAATAAAGCCGAATACAGGACAACACCACCGAAAATCAAGGTGTTCCTGGAGAAACTTTAGATTAACAAAATGCACTCTAGACCCTTACATACGTAGAGCCCCCTACAGGAATAGTCACGGCATGATTGAACAGGTTGCATAAATTTTCAACAAAATCCGCGCACGCCATGCCTTTGAACCAGGCGTTCAACAGAAACGTTGTCCTTGTATTCCATTATTTATAAGCAAAACTAAAGCAAAGAGTACCAGCTACCTACGGGTAGACGATCATACACAATAAATGAGGGAAAAATGCAGGAACAAAACAGTGGATAGGTAAGTCTGGCATCCAACAGCAGACATCAAACCTTTGAGAGGTAGCCAGACTCCCCACGGAGGCCATTTCTTTACTGACACGCAGTTCTTTAATATTTTAAGAGGGAAAAAACAGAAACTCCATGAAATCGAACGCAAACAAGAAAACACACTAAAAACAGTTTCTTGCATTTAATATTCTGAAAATGAATGCAAACAAAACCATCCAGAAATGCAAAATTGGCACCATTTACCTACCAAATCGACATGATCCAGAGGATAGGAAGTCTTTATTTTTGCTGTTGTCGTGACTAGTGATGAGCAGTTTAGTTGATTGACATCCCTCCTATCCATCTGTTCCTCCAAATCCGGCCCTCTCCCTTGCTGCATAAATAGGCCGTATACTTGTTACCAACGAAAAGGCGAAAGCAAGGCTGCAATTACTTGTTACAGGCGATTTCGTTCAACCAGAGGAACCCACGGCCTGGTCTTCCCTCTTTTACTTCTTCACATGTCACCGTCACTGCCAAGGGCAGCCATCACGGCGATACTATTGCCATGTCCCACCATACATTTACTACCCGTTTGAATTTTAAATTTTGTTTGGAAATCGAGCATTTTAATGTTAAAGCTTGTGTAGCCGGAAGGAACGTGTCAGACCTCAGGAGACGCCTTGTGGTCTTAACGGGTTGATAAATTATAGAGGGTTGATTAATTATTATAATTTACTGCGATTTGGTCTGCCATTTATACCTTCTAGAATCGAGACCAGTTATGAACGAGGTGTACTTCAAAGGAATTCTGTGTTTAGGAAGATTCTAAACGTTCCATTTTTTTGGTTTATAACAGCAGCAATCTAACAGGTGATTTCTTTCCCCTCCTTGGTTTTATTGTCGCAGTATATTTTTTCATTTATTTTGATATTTTTTTTAATGTATAATTGATATAGTCAAAAGTTTTATTTGTATTTATCATTCATATATATATAACAAAAAAATTATTACAACAAAAAAATTATTATTAACTATTATACCAAATATATTATTATTAATTTTGATTTTAATTAACTGTCTCAGATTATGATAAAAAATAGATGTGTAGAAGAGTTTTTATCTTTTACAACTAAGATATAAGGTCGTTTTTCTAAAATTAAGTATGCTTTGAAAATCGCTAAAAGATTGGTGGACTAGGAATCACATGGCATGAATCTATTTTTAAAATTTATTAAAAATCAATGCAACACAACAAATTTTATAACACAAAACAACTATTAAATTTTTCACCAAATTAATGTGAAAATCTTAAACGCACTCTATTTTTAAATATAATTTGAAAATTATTTTTCCGAAGGTTTTTATTTGAAAATTTGAGAGAAGTAATTAAATTAAATTTTTGATATTTTCATTTAAAGACTAAACCTAACTTATTAGAAAAAAAATAGAAGGAAACTTTCACCGTAAGGTTAGCTTATTCTATATTTTCAGATTCTACAAACATTTTAGTCCAAAAGCCCCTTAATCACGTTATGAAGATTTAGAGTATCTTCTGTGTGTGGACTTGATATTTGTTAAACAATCCCGAAAAATATTTAACATAAGTGAATCTATGACCTACAATTTATAGCATGTTATTGGTCAAAATTGGAGGCTCTCATTAAATGTGTGAATACACGTTTCAAAAGATTCGAGGGAGTCTAAGGTTTATATTTTTCTTAATTGAAAATAAAGTCAAAGTCAAAGGAATTAAATCGTTCAATGATGTAATTTAGTTATTCGAGGGAGTCTAAGGTTTATTTTTTTTTTAATTGAAAATAATGTCAAAGTCAAAGGAATTAAATTGTTCAATGATGTAATTTAGTCACACTTAAGACATGCATCTGTGTTGGTGATGAATCTATAAAGATATAAAAAATTTACAAACCTTCCAACCCTGTGGTGTGTTAGAATTACTTCTTATACATTCATGAACATCAAAGTCAATGCTAGGACTTCATGGTGAGAGAATCTCTCAAAGACACTTAAAATAAACATATGGTTTTCTTTATTTTTTAATGAATTTCTTATATAATCTAATGATATATAAAAGGTACCAGCATAGTTAATTATATGTAGAATGCATGAGGAAGCACATGATAAACATGACGTTTTAAATTGGAGAAAATATTTTGAGAATTTTCTGTATATAGGTATAAATAGTGGCATAAGACAAGAGCTATCATTTCCAACAAACATATGGAAACATTAAATGATCACTCAAGTTAAAGAATATGGAAAATATTTGTAAGGAAGCATGGGTAAGGAAGGTTATATCCTTAGAGGAGAAATGCTAAGTAATAACACTTGGAGCCTTTTGTTAGGATCCCAATGGGGAACTTATATTGGGTTAAAATATATGGTATGAGCTAAGTGGGAGGGTGGGGTATATGTGGGTGTAAATGTATATGTATCATGAAATATTGTTATTTTAATAATGAAGGGACCATATGTGTAATGTGTAGATAGGTATTATAGAGATCGTGTATTTATTATGGAGGACATGGGTGTGATTGCGTTATATGAATGTATTTGGGTATTTGGAGGAGTTTCTCCAATTATTATCTATATTGGAGTTGGGGGTGGGGGCATAACACCTGTTTCCTCTAATATCATGATCTCATTATTGCTTCTTAAGAAACCTTTTGGGTGGATTTATTAGTGAAAAGTGTACTCATAGGTGTTCCTTTTTCGTGAGGTTTTTCCTAGAAAGAGTAAAAATTGTATTCATATCTTGAGGAGAAGTGTTGGAAGTTGCATCTAGAAACACCTGTTACAAAGGAAAAGTGTTGGAAATTGCATTCAAAGCTAAACCTGAAGAACAAAAAGAAAGATAACAAGAAGAAGAATCTCATGGCCACTGATTCAAGCAACCAAGTTAAAAGCAGTTCGAACGTGGATGAGAAGATCATATGTATGTTAGTGCAGAAGGAGGTGAATTTGAGTATCGTTCAACAACAAGAAGATAAATAAATCACCAAACTCTTCCATATATAGATATAGGTCCAGAAGATAAAGATTGATGCTTTGTTTGACTCAAGATCCCAGACAAATCTCATTACAACAGAGTTGGTCAAGAAGCTGGGGTTGTGTTGTCACTGCTACAACACCCTCCAAAACTTCACTACATTCAAATTTTTGAGCCTACAAAATTGTTGCATCAAGTGTCATTTCAAGTCATTCAACATGTATCAAGTGTTCTTGATATTTCCTAAGTGTCGTCACATTGTCTAGAACATCTCTAGTGCACTTCATGGTTATAATACCTTTGTTTGTTGTAAAATGACACTTTTTGTTGCAGTCACACACACTTTGTTCATTATATGTGGGGAATGTTTCTAAACTAGCGTTATGATGTGTATTTCTCATTGTTCAAGCTTGTTTAAGTCTTATTGATGAGTTGGTATGTGTTGCACTTGATTTCATGTCTAAACTCATTGTGTTTTCCCCTTGTTATATCTCCCAGACTTAGACAAATTTTGGTTGTACAAGTTAACCCATTAAGGCTAGGAGGGCATGCCACACTCTTAAACCTTGATTGAGACTCCTTCATTGTTTGTAAGTGTGGCTTATGCCCTCCAAGAGCGTATAGCACACTCCTAAGCATAATTTCCCTTCCTTGTTTCAAATTGTGCCCTTAAGAAATCATTCCTCCTTGTTGAGCACATTGTGCACTTGGGAAGGTCGAAACCTAACCCTTTCAGCCTTCAACATTGCGCCTTGTGCCCTGCACCCTCCTTAGATCCCTTGAGCACATGAGTGCACCCCCAAGCCATGAAGTCTCATCCCTTTAGCCTTTGATAGTGCGCCCTACACCCTTCCTCTCTCCCTTGAGCACATAATGCACTGGGGAAGCCCGAATGTTATTCCTTCATCCTTCACACTTGTGCCTTGCGCCATCCCTTGAGATTTCTCTCTCATATTTAGCGCATGTGCACATCCTGAAGCATTGAACCTTTATCCCTTCAACCTTTCGCAATGCGCCCTTATGCCTAGGAGTTCCCCTTGCTCTTCCCGAGCACATTATTAGGCCTTGAACATAAAATTTTCATGAAAAATGTTAGAATATGATATTTTTCAAGTTGATTCTTGCTTTTCATGAGTGATTTCAGTTGCATGTACTTCCAAAACAACATGGAAATGATGCATGAAGAGATTGGGCAAAGAGGGCAGCCAAAGGAAGCATTCAAGAACGAAGAACACGTGATGAGACAAGATGAAGAACGTTGAAATATTGATGATCGAAGCAGCTCAAAAGACTCCATATGATTAAATATCCTATAGAGGGTGAAGACATCAACAACATGGAAGTTGCATGCAAGAATAGAGATACAAGTGGCAACATTGTCACTTGCCAAGAAAGTCCATCTCATCAATCACTATGAGTCCTATTCATCAATGATAGTGACTTTCCATGTCCTCACCACATGATGGTGTGGAAATCATGATGTAATGATGTAATTATTCTGAAGGTAAGGAAGCATAAGTCCAAGGGTCATGTATGGAAAAAAGAGCCATGTGAAGAAGTCTGAAAGACATGTAATTCCAAGAGCCATATGTAATTCCAAAATTCATTTGGAAGTTCAAGAGCTATAGAAGTCCAAAGGTCATTAGAAGTTGGAAATTCAAGAGTAATGAGGATATGAAGGGTCGTGTCTCAAGTTATAAAAGGAGGCTCATTACTCAAGCAAAATACTTTTAACCTTGGTTTCTCCCACAAGGCATTAGAGAGTTAAAGATAATACTTTTGGGGAGCAAGTAGTGGCTCTAACGCTCCACTATTGGAGTTAGTGATGTTCATTGTACTCATGAATCTTGGAATTTTTGCTTAATACTTGAAGCCATTTGGCCAACACATTTTCACGCATAGATCGTGGATGTTTTGAGACTACTATTTTGATGTGTGTGGTTTATGTTAGCTTCCTTATGTACTAAATTAATTGAACTATTTCAGTAATTTTGGTGCTCAACTTGTTAGAAATGTGTTGTGATGATTTTAATGATCGTAGCATCTACGTGAACTATTTCGCTTGATGTATAACGATTATTTCTTGTTCATGTGTGTGCGTCTCCACTTGATTAGTACTATTACTTTTCTTATAGATGCTCACTTTCTCTCCATTGCAGTGAAAGAACCTTGATACATCTACAATTGAATAGTTCAAAAGGCACACTCTCTTTCTCATTCAAAAGCACATGCACGCTGCTATGTCATGTTAATTGCTTAAGTCAAGGAAAATCTCTAAGTTAATGGTAGTTGGGCTATATTTCCAGATGGGGCTCCTACACCATATGATGTGAGGTATAATTGGGACCTCATATCGAGGAGATCCCTTGTATGTTGGCATGATCCAGCATTGTCAATAGGTTGGAAGTTTGTGATCATCCAAATCCATATCCATCGGGATGGGTAAATAAGGATGCAGAGTTGAAGGTAACAAAACAATGTAAAATTATATTTTCCATCAATGTTGATTTTATTAATGAAGAAGAACTAGATTTGCTTCCCCTTGATGTATATGGAGTCATTTTTGGGAGTCCCTACATGTACATGCGAGATGCAATATTCATGCAGAGAGCTAACCAATATTGGCTTGTCAAGGATGGAAAATCATTCATCATCAATGTGCACAAATGCAAGTCAAACATTTCGTTGATAACTGCTAACCAAGCCAAGAAATTGATTAGTTCTAACAAGAAGTATGTTTTATCGTTTTTAAGGGAAAATTAATTTGTAGAAAAGTCAATAAGAGGGAAGGCATTGCTAGAGGGGTGTACTAAGAAACATAAAAAACAACTGGAATATTTGCTACAGGCATACATGGATGTGTTCCGAGAGCCTAAATGGTTATCACCTAAGAGGAAAGTGGAGCATGAGATCCAGCTATTGTCAGACTCCCCATTTCCAAACATTGGGTTGTACAGGAAATTTGTTACATAAACAAGTGAGGTGAATAAATAGTTGCAACAACTACTAGAATAGGGTGCCATTCGACCAAGTACATCACCATGTGGGTCACCCATCATCATTGTGCGAAAGAAGGAAGAGAGTTGGCAGATGTGTATAGATTATAGGGCATTGAAAAAATCATGCTTAAGAATAGATACCCCTTACTTAGGATAGATGATCCATTGGATCAACTGTAGCAAGCAAAATATTTCATCAAGCTAGACTTAAAGTTTGGATATCACCAAGTTTGAGTCAAAGAAGGAGATACATGGGAGGCCACCTTCAAAACCATGCAAGGTTTGTATGATTGGTTAGTCATGAAATTTGGCCCATGTAATGCACCAACTACCTTTATGATATTAATGGATGATGTATTGTGCCCTTTTATAGATTCATTTTTTATTTCCTTTTTGGATGATATACTGGTATACGTTGCTACCTAGGAAGAGCACATCTCACATTTGACACAGGTACTAGAGACATTAAAGAAGCACTAGCTACTAGCAAATCTCAATAAGTGTGAGTTTGCACAATAGTCTTTGGTGTATCTGGGCTATGTGATAGGTGGAGGAGAGATTAAGATAGATCCTGTCAAGATGGAGGCCATCATGAAATGACCTGTTCCTAGTAATGTTTCTGAGGTTACGAGTTTTATTGGGTTAGCAGAATACCTGAGGAAATTCATAGCATCATTTTCAATGGTAGCAACACTACTCCAATCTATAAAAACAAGTAGTAAGAGTTTCCTATGGAGAAAGGGTCAATAGAGGGCTTTCGAGGAGTTAAAGAAGAAAACCAGTCAACCACCAGTTTTGGAAATACCAAACTTGTAGCATCCTTTTGAAGTGGAGACAAATTTGAGTGGGTGTGCTTTGAAGCAGTATTCATGCAGGGAGGAAAGCTTGTATGCTACCATTCTAAAGTATTTCATGGAGTAGTTATTAACTACCCTACCTACAACAAGAAGCTCTATGCCCTAATGCAAGTTGTGAATAAGTGGAAACACTATCTAATGGGAAAGGAGATAGTAATCCACACAGATCACCAACCACTATAGTACTTGTAGGCCTAGAGTAAGCTACAAAAAACTAGGCATTACAAGTGAATGGAGTTTCTAAAATGGTTTCATTTGGTGATTAAGTGCAAGGAAGGCAACAAAAACAAGTTGGCCAATATGCTTTCAAGGCCACCCACATCAAATATCATATCCTTGGGGACTCTTATGCACATGGATCTATTCACCCATGATTCATACAAAGAGGCATATTCAAAGGATGAGGACATCGAGGAGGTGTTTTAGCAGTTGCAGAGTTAGATTCATGTGCACGATGGTGACAACATCACTGACTACCATCTCCAGGATAGGTTACTTTATAGGTTGGATAAGTTATGTACTCCTAAAGGTGAGTGATTGTAGTTGATTAGAGAAGCCCACACCTCCAAGGTTGTAGGACACTTTGGTGTAGGGAAGACCGTGGCCAAATTGCATAGGTATGTGTATTGGCCCAAGATGCAAGAGTGGGTAGCTAGGTTCATAGGAGGATGCATGCTTGTTGGCTTGGTTTAGGGTCCAGGTTTGATTTATACTGCGCATAAACAAAACTGTCATGCGGAAAGAGTTATCTTTGCGGACAAACCTAACCTCCCTAGGAGTCTAAGACTCTCTAGTGACAAACAAGACAAACAAGAGCAATCCTTCTCTAAACATACATTATTCTATGAGAAACCAAGTGTTGTTCGATCCTACCTCAAATCCAACGCTTGTTGTAGCGTCCAGCCTTGCTGATCCAGATGAGCTCCTCCTTCACTTTAAGACCTGCATACACTAACAGTCAAACGATTACATAACACCTGAATATTTCATAAAACAAAGCACATTCATCATATAGACCAAGGAGTACATGAAATAATTCATTAACAACAAATCATTGAGAAGAATGGACTTATTTGTATTAAGGAAACAAAAAAGGAACCATTACAACCTGAGCCTTGGTGTTGTGCAAGCTCCTCCCAGGGTCCAACAAGAGATTTCCTCTACTTTGAAAAGCTCACCCACTTCCAATATGGCAATAAGAAAGGATGGTAATCTCTCCTCACAAGTTAACAATGGAAGTCCTAATTCCAGCAGCATCTACCCTTTGGAATGTTCAGCTTTCACCCTCCCCTCCTCTGGCCCAAGGCCTGTATTTATAGTGTTCTGGAGGAAGTTATTCAGTTCCAACATCAATGGGATACTCCCTCTTTTGGATGGGGTAGCTCCTCTCTTGATGGGATAAGTTCCTCTATCATAGGGATGCATGAACCATCTGGAGTCGCTCAATACACGTCAAACACTCTTCTAGAAGGCTCTAGAAGTGACCACAAGTAACTTTTTAAAGATGAAACTCGCGCCTTTTGACCTTTACAGGGGTACGCACCCAACCTTTATCTTACAAAGCGTACAAGTACGCAGGTACAGTGTGTTTGGAATGCGTACACGCAGGCAAGGTAGAGAGAACCTGCGTACCCAGAGATAAACATGTTTTAAAGTGACTTTTCTCTCTTTTTGAAGTTTGACATGAAGAGCAATGGTTTGAGGCTTGACAAGGAGGACAACATGGCTATTTAACTGCAGATAACCATGGTGACAAATTTTAGTGTAACAGGTCATAAGACCAAGTGAAGCTCAAAGGAAACTTCATTTGCTTCAATAGAAAATCTACCTCCTCACCTGTTATCTTGCTATTGCAAATAAATGGTCCAATTTTTGTATTGATCATGAACCGAGCTTTCTTCTTGGATGAAACAAAATTAATTTCATATGAGTTGATCATCTAGTTGATATACTCTAGAGAAAATACACTCATGGGGAGGTAATTGGGTACCTTGTAAGGTGGCGGCTCACAACCATACACTCTAATCTCAGTGTAATTCTGGTACAAGTACCAGTCACCTGTTTTGGCCTACTCACTGAGGCGTAACGTCTTCTGAATTTTCTCACTAATTCTAGGCTATGTTCTGTCACTTAGTAGACTTATTGTTGGATGAACAAATTGGTCAGTACAGTCTTTGAAGCTATATTTCTTTGAATCCTTCCTTACCAATGAAGTCTAGAAAATTATTGATTGAGCATTTCCTTCTTCATCTAACTTCTAGAGCGTGAATGGGAACTTGTATCGTTGATAGAAAATGAACATGTAAACCAAAATAAATGCATACTTGAACATTCCTTCAGTTAAAAACTTCAGGGATTGTTCATGAATAGCATCAATAAGAAATTGGCTGAAATTAAAAATTATGGAGGGTTTTTCTTTAATAGAAAAGATAGACAGAAAACCTAACATAGGCTCATCTATCCACTCATCTGAATTATACCCTAATAAACATGAAACAATGGAGACAATATGATTTGCTTTATCAGGGTATATAAAAGAGGGGCAAGGGGGATTCATTTTGGGTAATTGGGCATCTTCAGACAAACATATTTCAAAGATGTGAGCTCTCTTGGACATGGTTAACTTCTGATATAGGTCATTTAAGGCTTCTATAGAAAATGGGGTTTTGGAATTGCTCTAAGTGATCTGGAGTATCTGGTTGATGCTTTCATGGGTAATGGGGAATAAGACTTCTCCATTGAGGGCTATAACAACTCTCTGATTGGGAAAATAGCAAACTTGACACTTGTGAATGAATTCGGGGAAGTGGTAAGTTTGCGGGAAAATGTATAGGGGAAAATTAGATTCCCAGAGTCCAATGTCATCAGTTTGGTCAATGTAATTATCCAGCCAACAATGTAATTTGAAAAGGTTGAATTCGCACTTTGGCTCAACAAGCTTATAGTCTCTATCTGTGAGGGGGATATGATCAAGGTCGAGTGTAGGGGGTAGCATGGGATTGTTAGGATCCTCAGTATCTTTCTTCTTAGGTGGCATTATGAAAACTAAAATTTCAGGGATGGAGGATTAACAAGAGAAGTACCATGAATTTGGTGACCGGTGGTCACAAATGATGAGGAGGTTTCTTTGACTGTACTCAGACTGGTTGCTTTGTTGAGAATGAGTATCTTTTACCGTGCATGAAGAAATGAGAGTAAGAAAGAATTAGAACATAGTAAAAATGGTGCAAAACAGGGATCTGGGGGTTTTATATTAACAATTTAGGCATTTGTTTGGGGCGCAAGGCCGTTACAGAATGTAAACGGTAATCTCGGGGGTCTTTAATGTATAACGGATAAGCCAGGTGTCACTATGCAAGTGGAGGTGATGGCGCAGGAGACGTTGGCGGGAAATGACATGGATTGGTGGTTTCCAGAAGCGGGTATGGTGGTTTTCGAAATATGAAGGGGAAGGAATAAAAAACGGATGCATGGAGATGGGCCCAACGGTTAAAATTGTTTTCAAGGGTGGGGGGTCTGAAAGAACATGGAAATTCCGCGTCATAGGGGAAGCAATGGGGCTAGAGCATTTTTCGAACCCCCCTCCGTCGATAAAGTTTGGAAGGGCAGGGGGACCAAAATGGCTTGCACGTCATCGATCTAAGATGAGGTGTGATCGGAGGTAGTGAGATGTGCACGCTATAAAATTTTGCATTTTCCTTTATGCACCTTACAAAATGGGTTTAAGACTTAGGATAAAACTTTAGGGGTTCCACTTAGGCTAAAACACACCTAAATGATCATTCTTTAAGCCTTTTTCACTCAAATTTTCTTCTTAGACTAAAAAATCACTCTAACTAACCACATATGCATTTAAATGTGCTCACCCTCGTTATTATTTGTCCTCTTAAAGCGAATTATTAAATCTAATCCTAACCTATTTTTACATCATTGATCCAGTTTACACTGTTGGACCAAATTTATTCACCTACCTAACCATTTTAGCCAAGGTTAAACAGTTTCGCTAAATTATTTTTTGATCTATCAACATAAATTTAAATTGTTTGACCATGATTACATTGTATGGTTAAAACAAAAATTAGTGGTTGTGGCATTCAAAACAAGTTGCACACAACATCATGCTTTATTCATCATAACACATTATTTTTCTAGTAGTGGCACTTAAATTTGCAGCACTTTCATGAATATTTTTTCTTTTTTCATGGGATTCTTTTCATCCTTATTATTTTATTCTTTTTCTTTTCTTTTCACATAACCTCTTTTAATTTTTATTTTAATTTTTATTTATATAATTTTTTTGGGGAAATCATTTGCAAAATGCAATATTATTTACAATTTCATATGAATGAGAGAAAATATTCAATCACCTTATGATCCTATAAATTATAGGACCCTAACAATATGGACATATCTGTACGTGAGTGTCAAGTATAAAATACGCTTACATATGTGAAAGTGCTTTATAAGGGTCACATACATCTTCTAGGTTTTGTAGTATGAGCTAGTGATAATGGTTGATTTGTTCTGTTATGTTTGTTGTTGTCTGTCAATGATGTCTCTTTCATGATAATCTGTGTCTCACAGTTTTGGTTGGGTTGAATGGTTTATGGAATGATATGTTAACTAAAGATGATTACATGTATGTGGTTCAGAGATCTGTGATAGGCTATGTATGTGTTTCAATGATTCATATTAAGGGTTCAGTCTTTTGAGGTCTGTACATAGGTGTGGTGAATGAGAAGCACATACATAAGCGGAAGTGCTTTATAAGAGTCAAGTATATCTGCTAGGGTTTTGCAGTATGAGATGTTATTGATGCCTAATTAGTTATATTATTTTTGTTGTTGTTTGTCAATGATGTCTCTCTCATAATAATATGTGTTTGATAGTTCTAGTTGGATTGAATTGTTTATGGAATGATATTTTGACTAGAGATGATGTTACTATGTGATGATTTGTACATGGTTCAGTGATCTGTGATGGGTTCAGTATGTGATTCAATGTGGAAGTGATGTAGACTCAATTTTTTAGTATTTCAAGATATGTATATAGTTCCTCTTAAGGAGAAGTGCATACATATGCGGGTATGACTTAGAATAGTAGTGTATATATTATAACATACAGTTGACCAGGGTTTGCAGTAGCAACAGTTGGTTTCTTTGATGGGTAACAATATTTGGCTTATTGATGAGTAGTTGTTAATTGATATGATCTACCATGGTTTAATTTTATCTAGTTGTATTGATTGATTAAGATTGAATGATTGCTTTGATGATTCAATTGGTTCAGTGATTGAGTTATTTGATATAGTGATTGGTTTGAGAATGATTATTTGGTATTAGGCTTAAATGATGGTAATGGGTCCATTCTGAAAATATGATGAAAAGTGGCCTATAGGTTTTATGTTTTGGATTAGGTGGATCCAGTATGAAATATTATGAAACTTGGTCCATAGGGGAGCTGAGGGTTGGGGCCTTTAGTGAGGGAGTCGAAGCTTCCTTCCAGTACTAGCTGGTAAATTTGATCAGGGGGGTAGGAGCTCCCTTCTGGTGGTTGGTAAACGAAATCAAGGGGTTGGAGCTCCCTTCCAATGGGTGCTGGAGAACGAGAGGAGGTTGTAGCTTTCTGCAGGTGGGTGCCTGCATGCTAGTATGAATCTGCACTAATACAAGATTTTAATATGTTTTCCTTTATAATAAAAGATAAAGAGAGAGATGATGACAATGGTGTTTTTCTCCCACATTGGGTTTCCACCTAAAAATCTTGGTGTCCTCATGCATTAATGTGTTGCTTATGTGTGATGGCTTATTTTGTTCTTACTGCTCATGGTTACTCTTCAATTAAAGGCTATTGAAGCAATGGCATACTGGTTAAAGTAGAACAAATGATAAAATATATGAAAAGATAGCTAACTGAATATATGTTGTTTCCCTTCATCATAGTTGCGTATATACGCTATTTTACTTAATGACAGTAGTGTACAGAAATATGAATAAGAAAATTGAAAGGTTTAAGTGATTTTTAAAATACTAATTCAACCCCCCCTCAATATTTTTCCCAACAATTTGGCATTAGAGTAGGTCACTTCAGTTGAACCTTAACCACTTGGAGTGGAGCAAAGATAATGGGAAAGAAGAAGATAGCTAAAAGGAAGGAGTCGAAAAATTGTGGTAGTGAGAGTGATATATCAGATACAACGACAATTATAGATGTCAGTGAATATTTAATTTTGGGAGCACCCCGCTTTCTATTGATCAAGAATGAAGAAGACGATAACAAAGAACTATTAGGTATGGGTTTTTGTTCTAATTGTGGTCCATTTCCTTGTCTATGTAATAATGATGATAATGAAGATGACAGTGAATCAACTGAACTTTCACTCATGGGTAAAAGTGAAATTAAGCATTCTAAAGAGAAAACATATTCAAAAGTGTTGGCCCTAGAAGCAGAAGATCAAGGTAAGTCAGAAAAAATGGATAATGAAGGTGTACTTATGCTAAGTAATGATAATTATTACCAATGGAAAGAAAAGGTAAGTCTAATCTAATGAACCGTGACATTTGGTATTTAGTATGGAATGGCTTCACCAAAATTCCTCCATCAGATGAAGAAGTGTAAAATAATAGTAAGGTGTTAAGTGAAATCATTAATAGCATACCTGATTCAACATTAAATATGGTTATACATTATGAAATTACAAAGGAAGTATGGGATAAGCTATAGGAAATCCATGAAGGAAGACGGTAGGAAGATTGTTCATCGAAGAACCAATAGGTAACCTTATTTCTAAATAAAATAATGAAGCATCAAAAGATGAGTATGTTACTGATTCAGAAGAAGACAAAATAGAGGAATTTCTTAATCTTAGAAGAAAACTTGATCCTGATTTGAAAAAAATTATTAATCTTAAATTTAAGTTGCATGCATATGATAATAAGGATCATATTAAATCATTAAATGCTATAGTAGAATCTAAACAATATTGTGAAGGCCTTGAAGCAGAGATTGTCTCTCTAAAAGAATATCTTGAAAAGTCAAACAAGCGAAATGAAGAACTACTTCAAGCATTTGAAGAACAAGAGAATGGGATGAAGGAAGAAATTATAAACTTAAAGGAGCAAATGGAATAAGGAAGAAAGGTTGAAGAAGGAATGAGAAAGAAGTATCTTGAAAAGGAAAATCAATACCAAAGAATGGAAGTTGAGGTAAACATTCTAAAAGGTAAATTAGAAGAAAAGGCTAAACACTTGAGATTTCAAGACAATACTAAGATTTTGGATAACATTATTAGTAGCCAAAGGTCTCCCGCCATTAAATCTGGTCTTCTTTTTCATGAAATATAAAAGGAGAATATAGTTCACAAGATAATGCAAGGAATCTTAAGGGTAACAATGCAAACCTGAAGTGCTCCATAAAGAAATAAGAAGTCAAACTGAACAACAAACAAGGAAAGTAAATCTTCAAAGGAAATCATCTACTCCTAACTATAGAAGTGTTAATCGATTCTCTCCTATGATCAATAATGATGAATGCTTTATATTTCATAATTATGGACATGTTGCAGCCAATTGTAGAAGCAGATTGTTTCAAGCAAGGAGTCATCTCACAAGAAGTACATCAGCTCCCAGGTACTCAAGTTTCTTCAAGGGATATTGTTTTACTTGCAACATATTTTGTCACA
Organism: Pinus taeda; assembly: GCA_000404065.3. Lineage (NCBI taxonomy): Eukaryota > Viridiplantae > Streptophyta > Pinopsida > Pinales > Pinaceae > Pinus > Pinus taeda. The sequence goes on along the minus strand of APFE031508478.1, from coordinate 31,014 downwards.
AAGCTAGTGATTGTAATAGAAGGAATATGAAACATAAATATTATGATTCCTATGTTAATATAAGATGTTATGCCTATAACAAGTTTGGGCATGCTTCAAAAAAATGTAGGAACAAATCTATGGGTTTCCTCAGGCAACATGGCAAGAAATCATATGAGAATATTGATGTCAAAAGACTTAAAAAAATATGGATCCACCAAAATTTCTCATAAGAAGAAGAAAGAAGAAGAACAGATAAGGTGTGGTCTTTCTCTCTGCTCGTTTGAAGAAGAAGATAAATGGTACATAGACAATGGATGCTCTCATCACATGACTGGAGATAAGAGTAAAATGGAGTCTCTCAAGGAAAACCAATATGGTAGGTTATTCTTGGAAATAATGCTCCAACAAAAGTTATTAGAAAAGTTAGAGCCAAAATTAATAAACATAGAGGCGCAGCTGATACATTACTAGTGCAAGGGCTAAAACAGAATATTCTAGGTGTAGGTAAAATGGAAGATAAAGGAAATATAATTGTGTTTACATCAACCAAATGTAAGGTTATGGATGAAGAAACTGGAAAAGTCATAACAAGAGGATACATAAATCCAAACAAATTATACATGTTTAAAGAAGTGAATTCTCGGAGAAATCAGGAGGATTTAGACTCAGAGTAAAATGAGATGATCTCTACTACAGTACATTGTTCTTAAAAGAATACTTCTTACAGTGATTGCATAAGTGATGTGAGGTACATGACCTCATTAAGAGCAAGAGATGGTTATCAGGTCCTCAGGATCAATGATGTATGATCTCAGCGGGAGCTACACATATGTATATCTTGATGATGATTCCCATATTGATTTAATAATCATGTTGCTTATATTACTAACGGTGCATCTAATCTAGTAACAATGAAACATGAACATACATTACATGCTTGGGGGTAGTTGTGGCTATGAAAATTCAACACTTTACTTTATGTATGTAGATCTCATAAAGGACAGTCGTGTGTATACACGATTTTTTTTCTAGACAATCATGTATATTTATCTAAGATGAAGAAACTGTGGGACAGACTCAAGGAGAATATCTGATATGATTCAGTTAGTTATTCTTTGGGTTTTTGGTTCTGACATTGGTTGGTTACCGTATGTTGATGCTTAGATACTACTTAGAAGAAGTATTGGCTTATGATGGCTTATGAGTTATTGCAAAATGGCATTGTTACTTTGGTTCTTTTTATGGCTTTACTGATTGATGAAGATGGATATGATCAGATCTGACAGTGAATAGTCGGCACAGGTTTAGGGGAGCATTTTCTATGCTTCTAATAGTGTATTGTTGGCATTATGATTTCTTTAGAATTCCTTGTTAAATGATGATGTTCATGATAAGTAGATATATCATTGATGATGTGTAGTTGTGGCTACTTAAGACATATATGATATTGTCATTCTATCATTAGTAATGGTAAAGTCTTGGATAAAGTTGCACCTAGTGGAGTTAATTCTACATGACGAGGATATGCATGCAATGGTCCTTATTGACATTGATTGATTATGATGAGTTTCACTCACTACTTATGTGTTTTTGCCATTATATCTTCAATGATGCATCATTTGCACATGGTGCAGTTATGGGTGATGCCTATAGTGTTGTTCTTGGTTCTCACATATGTTACATGGTGATGATACATGTATATGTTATGTTACATATGATATGTTCATTGAGGATTGTGGCTCTTTCTATGTAGAGCATGTTGATATTGATGATATGATATCAAGAATATGGGTTACTAACAAAGCTTGATTGCACAGTCTTATGCTTGGTTGATGATGATGAGTTCATATTGGAAATCTTATGCATAATCACTTGAGTTGCATATGGTGTGATGATTCTTCTTGATACACTTGATTGATGTTGAAGGTTATACTTATATTTGATAGATGCATATGATGACATTAAGAGGATGGTTAGTGATATACTACTACTACAACTGTTAGGTCACATATTGATGCTTGAAAGATTTGGTGATGACGATTGATGCTACATTGTCCTATATTACTTTATGATGATATTCTTGGTTCTCACATATGTTATTGTTGCATGAAGTGATATTTTGAGGCTCCTTCTACAAAGGGAAAGAGCAATTTGACCTTGATGAGGTCAAAGGGATGAATTGGTAACATATAACTACAGAAAAATCTTATGTTGTTGCTACAATTTGATAATGGTGCATACTTGGTCACATATTGATGATATTGAAGCTACATTGTCTTAACTTGCGTATTGATGATAATGATATGAATTTTTTACTACTATCTATGTTGCAAGATCCTATGATGACTATTATGGTCTTTCTACCACATTTTGAAGATGCTTGTCTTTGGTTTGATTCTTACATGTTATATATGTCTCTTGATGTAAAGGTCGTGTAAAAACCCATGATTTAATAATTGTGATAATCAATCATGTTTGAACTATTGGGTTCAAGTCAATTATGTGTGTAATCCCATTTTGGGCATTTGCTGTAATATTGAGTCAAATATGTAACCCCATTATGTTAGGTGATTGATGTAAGCATGAGTCCTTGGTGATAGGAAAGGTCATATTTGGTTAAGCCATAAATTCATATACTTCCATGAAAATCTTTTTGAAAATTCAGCATATGCTCACGGGGAGCATGGTCTATGTTCATATTCAGAAGATCATACCTACAATGATCCCATCCATAAAGGGAGAAAGAAGTCTTCATTCATCATTGGTCAACCCTTTGGCCTTGATGTTAAAGGGGGAGAGTAGCTTGGTGTTTGGAAAAGAATGCTTGAAAAGAAGCTTGGTATGCTTACAAATGCCTTTGCAGGTATTTACAGGTGATGGTGAACAAACACCAAAGTGGTTGCCATTAAGTCCAAAGGGGAAAATTGTTGGCATTATGACTAATGTGTTGTCCTTGATGGAAACCTACTTGATTAAGATGTCAAAATGATGGTTATGTAGTGTGATAGAGAGAATGGACAAAGGTTGTCCTTAATAGAAACCTACTTGATAAAGATGTCAACATGATGGTTATGTAGGTGCTATAGGTGGGATGGACAAAGGAATATCAGTTTAGAGACAGAAGGATGATAAAGGTGAAGTTTTTGAAAGTATACGTTGGTCATGTGAAGAAAATCTGCATACATACATAGGTATCATGAAGAGAAGTAGCGTACAAATTCCTCACCATGGTATTATGAATACTAGGGATCTTTACCATGGTATTGGTCCATAATATTGAGCATGACAATGGGTATTTTATCTTGTCAAAGAATACCATCGACATTAATAAAGGATTGACCTAAGGTAGTGGCTAAGGCTTATACTATATAAGGAGATGGAGATCAAGTGTTAGGATGTGCATGTAATGGGTTATTGACAAATGGTTTGATCTGAAATAAGTGTGCACTGGAGAATATGATGATGGATCATATCTAATAGTTCTAAAATGTCTACACATTGAACAATCTTCTTATGGGTTTATAGATCTATGATGACGATGTTATGATGTGTCTATGTTATAGTGTATGCCGAGATTTGGGTTTGACAGATGTTTTGTATTGCAACGAAGATATGACTCATTAGTTATAGATATGTACGCAAGTGAGCTTTAGAAATATCACATACATACGTGAATTTGGTTATGGATAGTTGCATATACATTCTGCAATATGGGTAGATCTATACGCGGATGTCAAGTATAAAAGGCTTGTACATACGCAGAAGTGCTTTATAAGGGTCGCATACATCTGCTATGGTTTTGTAGTATGAGCTTATGATAATTGTTGATTTGTTCTATTATGTTTGTTGTTTTATATCAAGGATGTCTCTTTCATGATAATCTATGTGAATCTATGTGAATCTATGTGACGTGGCATCCTCCTTAACTATAGGTGTGAAAACAGGAAGGAAACTTCTGGGTGGCATAGCTTTTACATGCAGACTCTGATTGACGCACTTCTTGCACCGTTGGAAATATCTGTGTGTAGAATAACATGAAAATTTTCGATGCCAAAGATACAAAGTTTTACCCCCAAAAAATGTCATTTGATGCCTCAAAACACTCATAGAAGGTTTTAGACCTCGTTCACCAAACTGAGTCCCACATGTAAAAATGGTCTTGTGAGTTTATTCCTCCACTTTTTCCACTCCAAATGCATCAAGATGGATGAAAAACAATATAATGATCCAATTTGGATCACACCTGCCCATTTTGGGAGGCTTTTTGTCCCCAAAATATTTTATCGAATGAGGAGAGGAAATTTTTCCTCCACCTTCTCTCTGATGTCCCATTTAGATTTCCCTGGAATTTGTCCCTTAAACACAATCTACAAAAGGTCATTCTTCATCTGTCTTGTAGTTCTACACCTCTTTTGGAAAAATGTATCTTCTTTCAAATATTCTTGAGCGTCAGGGGTCAAGTCCTCCAAAGAAGGTAGGACATGTTCCTCTTCCTAATCTAAAATGCAAGGCTCATAGAGTTTCAAATTTTCTACATTCACAACTGAGTAAATGAGCATATATGGTGGTAAACTGAGTCAATAGGGATTATCACCCACCTTTTCCAGTATCTCAAAGGGACCATACCTTAGAGCCTTGATTTTCTTACTAGGCCCATGCAGCCTCTCCTTGTTCAACTGTAGCCATACTTTGTCTCCCACCTTGAATGATTTTTCTGTTATGTGTTGAGCATGCCTGGACTTATATTTCTCCTGTGACATTTGCAATATTTCCTATACCCATAGATGGATCTGCCTAATCTTCTCTATAAATTTTTCAACCCTCAAAGCATCTTATGTAATATCTTCCCTCACTCCTCCTTGTTACCCATCTGTAATATCCAAAGGTGAAGGTGGAAAATATCCAAAACAAGTATCAAATGGGGACTTTCCTATAAAAGTGTGGACTGCTCTGTTATAATAATGTTGTATATATACCATATTTTCATCCCATATCTTTGTATGCTTCTAGTTGTATCTGCTCAAAAGTTGCACCAAAGTCTTGTTGACTACTTCTGCCTGCCCATCTATTTTTGGATGGAATGTTGTAGATATCTTCAACTTTGTGTCCATATTCTCCCACAATGTAGTCTAGAATGCACTGAGAAATATTTTATCCTTGTCTGAAATGATGCTCCTTGGTATCCCAAAGTGCACCCAGACCTATCTGAAGAACAATTTTGCTGCTTCTTGTCTGTTGATGGTATTCTTAAAGGGCATCAAAACACACATCTTGTTGATCCTGTCAACTACCACTAACAAGTATTCACGTCCCTTCCTATTTGTCAGTAACCTCCCACAAATTCCATGGAAATTTTTTCTCAAGGACAAATAGGTACATGTAAGGGATGATATAAACCCTATTTCCTATTGCTAGGCTTGCTAGTACAACAAAGCATGCATCCTCTTATGAACCTAGCTACCTGATCTTGCATCTTGGGCCAATATACATACCTTTGCAAGTTAGCCATGGTCTTCCCTACACCTAAGTGCCCTGCAACCTTGGGGGTGTGAGCCTCTTTAATCAGATGCAAACGCTCATATTTAGGAACACATAGCTTATCCATCCTGTAGAGTAACCCATCATGGATATGGTATTCAATGGTGTTATCTCCATTGTGCACAGGACTTTGACTCTGCAACTGTTGTGTTGGGTGTGGAGCCTAATTATCTTCTATATTCAAAGGTATCGTCGCATTGGACCCCAGTTCGTAATGTGGCAGCAACACCGCCTGTAGAATATTCGATGCAAGGGGGGTCCAGGGGGGGCAGTTGCAACCTTTGGGAGCCCCCTCTGGTGGGGGGATCGAGGGCAGCGCCCCCGAAGCTAAGAATAGATGTAAAATTGCCTTGTAAAATGTTGTAATTTCATAGTCAATCTGGGTCGTTCATTAGGTAGAGATTTGACGATATAATTTATGTTTAATTTAGGGTTTTTTGCCCTAGAAAGCAACCCCTTGCTATATATGAGGGAATTGTATTGCGTCTATGCATATTTTTATTTTGAGTGAGGAAGATAGAGGAGATTGAGAGTGAAGAGGGAGTTACAACGGATCTGCTATAGGTTGTATCTCTTCAGTTTGTTGGATAATATAAAAAGAAGGACTGGTTGTTTCTCCATGGACGTAGCCCAAACTGGGTGAACCACATATTTCTGTGTCTCTCTTGTTTTATGTGTTTATATTTTTAGCAATATTTTATGTGTTCCATTGCTCTATAATATATAATTTTCTAACATGTTGATACACCTCCTTAAAGTCCTCATCTTCTGAATATGCCTCCTTGTATGCATCATGGGTGAATGGATCCATGTGCATAAGAGTCCCCGCTATAATCTTTGATGTGGGTAACCTTGAAATCATATCGGCCAACTTGTTTGTGCTTCCCTTCTTATCCTTGATCACAAAATGAAACTGTTGTAAAAACCTCATCCACTTGTAATTCATGGTCTGTTGTAGCTTACTTTGTGCCTACAAGTATTGTAACGTTTGGTGATATGTGTGGATTATTGTCTCATTTCCCATCAAATAGTGCTTCCACTTCTTCACATCTTGCACCATGTCCCAGAGCTCCTTATCGTAGGCAGGGTAGTTAAGAACTGCCTCATGAAATACTTCAGAATGGTAGAAAATGGGCCTTCTTCCTTGCTTCAAGACAACTCCCATAACATACCCACTTGCATTTGTCTCCACTTAAAAAGGCCACTGCAATTTTGGTAATGCCAAAACTTGTGCTTGAATGATCTTCTTCTTTAGCTCCTTGAAAGCCTTCTACTGACCTTTTCCCCATTGGAAACTCTTGCCACTTGCTGTTATGGCATGGAGTGGTGTTGCTACCGCTAAAAATGATGCTATGAATTTCCTCAGATATTGTGTTACCCCAATGAAACTCGTGACCTCATAAACATTAATAGGCACCGACCATTTCATGATGGCCTCCATCTTGGAATGATCAATCTTCAACTCTCCTCCACCGATCACATACCCCAGATACACCCAAGGCTGTTGTGCAAACTCACACTTCTTGAGATTTTCTAGCAGTTGGTGCTTCTTCAATGTTTCTAGCACCTGCATCAAATGTGAAATATGCTCCTCCCATGTAGCACTATATACTAGTATATCATCCAGATATATAATAACAAATGAATTTACAAAAGGGCCTAGTATATCATTCATTAATCTCATAAGCATAGCGAGTGCATTACATAGGACAAATGGCATAACTAACCACTCATATAAACCTTGCCAGTTTTTGAAGGCAATCTTCCATGTGTCTTCTTCTTTGACTCAGACTTGGTGATATCCAAATTTCAAGTCCAACTTAGTGAAATACTTTGCTTGTTGCAACTGATCTAATAGATCGTTTATCCTGGGTAAGGGGTATCTGTTCTTGAGCGTGATTTTATTCAACGCCCCATAATCTATACACATCCATCAAGTCCCATCCTTCTTTGGCAGAATGATGATGGGTAACCCACATGGTGATGTACTAGGTAGAATAACACCCTATTCCAGCAACTGTTTCCTCACCTCACTTGCTTCTATAACAGACTACCTATATAGACCAATATTTAGCAATGGGGAGTTGGATCTTGCACTCCACTTCTCTCTTAGGTGGTAACCCATTGGTCTCTCAGAACAGATCCTTGTATGCCTGTAACAACTCCTCAAATTATTGTTTATGTTTCTTAGTACACCCCTCCAAGGATGCCTTGCCTCTTATTGACTCCTCTTCAAATTGACTTTCTCTTAAAAACAATAAAACATACTTCTTGCTGCAACTGATCAATTTCTTGGCTTGGTTGGCACTTACCAGTGAAATTTTCGACTTGCCTTTGTGCGCATTGATGATGAACGATTTTCCATCCTTGACGAATCGATACTAGTTATCTCTCCTCATGAATATTGCATCACATGAACATGTATGGACTCCAAAACATGACTCTGCATACATCAAGGGGAACCACATCCATATCTACTTCATCAATGAAATCAACATTGATAGAAAATCTATTTTTGCATTTCTTTGTTACCTTCAGCTATGCATTCTTATTTACCCATCCTAGTGGATATGGGTTTGGATGATCACAAACTTCCAAACCCAACTTTTTGACCAGATCTACTGCAATGAGATTTTACTGTGATCCCGAGTCAAACATAACATCAATCTTTGTCTTCTTGACTTGTATCTTTACATGGAAGAGTTTGGTCATTTCTTTCTCTTCTTGTTGCTGAAGGCTACTCAGATTAACTGCATTCTACATTGATATACAAACGATATTCTCATCCACATCTGAGTTGCTTTCAACTTGGTTTCTTGAATCAATGGCCATGAGATTCTTCTTCTTATTATCTTTCTTCTTGTTCTTCGGCTTCAATTCTGGATGAAACTTCCAACACTTCTTCTTTATATGACCATCAATGTTGCAGTGGTTGCAATTGTTGCTAGGATCTTTGCACTGGTGTGTTGTGGCTGCCATCTTTTTATATTTTCCCCCTTTTTACTTCTTCTTCCCCTCCTTAGAAGCTTCCTGTCGCTCCTTCTGCTTTGATCCACTCGATTGCGCTCTTTTCAGGCCTATGTTCTCTAGGTATTGTGCTTGAATACATGCCTCGTCCACTGATTTGGGTTTGAACAACATCATTTGCTCATGTAGATGGTGGTACAAACCCCCCAAAAACTTAGGGAATACATTTGGGTTCTTTGGCGAGATACCCAACATTATAGCCATTTTTTTGAATTCTGTGGTGCACTCCTGCATGCTTTGGCCCAACTTTTCCTTGAAGTAATGCCATCGAATCCATTGGTCCTCCACGTACCCAATGGGATAAAATTGTGACTTAATTAGGGTTTTGAAATCCTCCCACTTAGTCATTATAGGTTCTTCGTCCAACCTCAGGGTTTCTATGTGGCTCTCTCACCAAGTCAATGCATGGCCCTCTAATTTCAGCTGCACGAATGAGACCTTTTGCCCTTCCTTGATCTTATGGACACTAAAATAAACTTCCAGTTGCTACAACCAATAGTTCAGCTTCAGAGCATCGATCTCACCATGGTATGGCTTGATATCAACTTTTTCTTCCATTTTGAACAAGGATTGATTCACAACACTAGAAATAGGTTGATCTTTTTTGGGTTTATTTCTTCGGCTAGTTCTGCGTGTCTTTCCGATCTCCCGATCCGCCTTCTGATTTTTCCTCTGCATTCAAACCCCCATCTTCTCCAAATATCCCCAGCTTATTGGTTAGGTCCGCCATGAGGGATTTTACATTATGGTTTATATCTGCGACTTGTTGTTCGAGGCGTGAAAACATCACCTCTGTAGGATCACAAGGTTCATTTACAAATTCATCAACCATGATCAAGGTTTTATGATTTTTGACCCCGTCGACCTAGATCGCCTGGAAATATCCACAAATACCCAAAGAAACCTGCTTTGATACCAAATGAGCTATAAACTATCGTGGATATTTCATTAGACATTTCGTCACAACAAATCTAACAATATTATATTAAAAATTTGAGATTCTACACTATTATAGTTTTATTTAATTTCTAGATCTCTAGATTTTACTATAATTAGCGTGTGCATGCATATATAAATTATGTATAAAGTAGAGAACAACTAAATAAGCACACACACACACACAATAAACAAGATATGCTCTATGGGAAAACCCTTTCAGGAGAAAACACAACCAGAAGGTGAGGCTGCTTCACTCTCTTTCTTTGTCTGGAAATATAGTTGTAGGTACAAAGAAGTAATTTCTGTGGCCCGTGGGTTGCTACTATGCATATATTCTCTCTGTGTGCTCTATCCCTTATCTCTCTTGGTTATATTTTCTCAGCTATGGAACAAAATTCTCTCGAAAGAATGGAATGCCTCTTCCTCCTAGTGGCCCGATTATAACACAACACGATAGCCTACTAGTAGTTAATTTTGACTACATCAACTCCTAACTAGAGTTACAATATAGACTCTTCTAGAGTATTTTACATCATAATCACATGGCTAGCCCATTTTCCATGAATAATTGGGACTAACGCGACATCCTCCCAAACTATAAGTGTGAAAACAGGAAGGTCAACTTCTGAGTGGCATAAATTCTGCATAAAGACTCTGATTGACGCGCTTCTTGCGCCATTGGAAAGGTATTTGTTTGTAGAATAACATGAAAAGGTGATTGATTTAATAAATAAAGTTTTACCCCCAAAAAAGGTCATTGATGCCTCAAAATACTCTCGCAAGGTTTTAGACCATGTTTCGCCAAATTGGGTCCCGTTGGTAAAAACAGTCCCGTGAGTTGATTCCTCAAGTTTTTCCACTCCAAATGCATCGAGATGGATGAAAAAAAATATAATGATCCAATTCATATCAGTATGTATGTGTTTTAGTGATTCTTTCGATAATGCAGTGATTAAGATTAAGGGTTTATTCCTTTGAGATCTGTACGCAGGCGAGGTGAATGACAAGAGCGTACATAAGCAAAAGTGCTTTATAAGAGTCACATATATTTGTTGGGATTTTGTAGTATGAGATTTTATTGATGTATGATCAATTCTATTATGTTTTTTGTTGTATTTCAATGATGTCCCTATGATAGTCTATGTTTGATAGTTCTCGTTGGGTTGAATTATTTATGGAATGATATGTTGACTAGAGATGATGTTACCGTGAGATGATTTATAGCCAGTTTCGTGATCTGTGATGGGTTCAATATGTGATTCAATGATTTATTTAGTGTGACAGTGATTTAGACTCAGTTATTCGATATTTTGAGATATGTACATAGGTCCTCTTAGGGAGAAGTGCGTACATAAGCGAGTATGACTCAAAATAGTAGCATATATATTTTGACATACGATTGATTAGGGTTTGCAGCTCAACAAGTTTTTCCAAGATGGGTAGCAATGTTTGGCTTATTGATGAGTAGTTGTGCATTGATATGATCTATAATGGTTTAGTTTGATCTTGTTGTGTTGATTGATTAAGATTTAATGGTTTCTTTGATCATTCAGTTGGTTTAGTGATTGAGTTATTTGATATAGTGATTGGTTTCATAATTATTAATTGGTATTGGGCTTAAATGATGGTAGTGGATCCAGTCTGAAAATATGATGAAAATTTGCCTACAAGTTTGATGTTTTGGATTAGGTGGATCTAGTATGAAATATTATGAAACATGGTCCACAGAGGAGCTGAGGGTTGGAGCCTTCAGTGAGGTAGTAGAAGCTTCCTTCCAGTGGTAACTAATAAATTTGATCAGGGGGTAGGAGTTCCCTTCCAGTGGGTGATGGTAAATGAGATCATGGGGTTGGATCTCCCTTACAATGGGTACTAGAGAATGAGAGAAGGTTGTAGCCTTTTATAGGTGGGTGCCTGCGTACTGGTATGAGTATGCACCAATACAAGATTGTAAGATATTTTCCTTTATAATAAAAGATGAAGACAAAGATGATGACAACGGTGGTTTTCTCCCACATTGGGTTTCCACCTAAAAATATAGGTATCCTCATGTGTTGATGTGTGATGGTTTATTCTTCTCTTACTTCTCATGGTTACTATTCAATTAAAGGCTAATGAAGTAATGACATACTGGTTAAACTAGAATAGATGATGAAATATATGAAAATTTAGCTAACTGAATATACGTTGTTTCCCTTCATCATAGTCGCATACATACGCTAGTTTACTTAATGATAGTAGCGTACATAAATCTAATAAGAAAATTGAAAGGTTTAAGTTATTTTAAAAATACTCTCACTATTTTTCCCAACAGAGCATATTTGTTTTCCTTGTGTCAAGCTCGTTAAAAAATGAAGCAAGGTGATATGAGAATAGTTCTTTTCTTGTGTCAAACTCGTTAAAAAATGAAACAGATTACATTAGCATAGTTCTTTTCCTGTGTCTAGCTCGTTAGAAAATGAAATAGATCCCCCTCTAATTGATTCGAGTCTTTGACTAGATCTCGTGAATGTTGAGTCGAGTCTTCCATATGATCTCATAAATGAACCTTCATTTCATCCACTTATTAGTAACCAATAGTCTACTTAGGAAGATCAAATGAAGCTTGGGGGCTTGTCCGTTTGCAGGTTATGCTTGGGGGGCATTAAAACTTATCTCAAGCACAATTTCCTCTATGTTTCAATCTTGTGTACAAATGAAGCAAACTTATCTCAAGCATAATTTTCCCTCTATTTTAAGCTTGTGTAAGAATAAAACCTATTTCGAGTCCAGATTGGTTATTACTTTCAAGACTCGTTAAACTCATGAAAATCTTGAGCATTTTGTTGTTTTTCACGCTTATAAAACATAAAAGAAAATGCTAAGTTCTTTATGTATTTTCTTTCTTATTAGCTAAATTGTAAGTCAACAACGTGAATATACTTTTATCACTTTTTAGGACTCTTTAAAATTTAAGAAAAAGCAACACCTTGGAGTTATCTTAAAGCTCTTTTCTGACTCTCGAAACATGAAAAGGTTTCCAAGTACACTTGTTCATTTTTAATTTGTTAAAGTAAATGAAAGGACGTCTACTTGGTATAAGTTTACCCCTTTTATGGACCAAGTAGACTAGTTACGAAAAATGTATACTTTAGTCGATCATGGCTAAAAGAGCTCTCTCCTACATTATTTTACCCTTTTTCGGGCTTGAGACTATAAATTTATGAAAAATGACATTTTAGGGTTTACTTAATTTTTTATCATGACTTCCTAAACATGAAAAACACCAAGCTTCACTTCCCCAGGATAGTTAAAAATTTACATTGAAAGAACTGCAGGAGTTTTCTTTTTGCCTCTTTTTAAACTCTTAAAATATGAAAAGGAGTCGAGTTACCCCTATATTGGACTTGTAAAATTAAACAATATAGGATCATCAATGATGAGACAGAACCAATCCATCCTAGGGTTTGTTAAACATACTTTGAAAGACTCATCCGAAGGATGAGCTTATAGGATGAGCATATGTTATCCTCCTCAAGCTTACATAAAAATAAAGAGATACTTACCAGTAATGGTGGGGGGAAATGGGAAAGAAAAAATTATTTTTGTATTGTGAAAAGGTATTATATCACTCTTTAACATGACACCCCTTCACCTTTCTGTCTAAGTTGGGAAATCCATTTGTCTCTTAGCTGATCATACCTCATTGAAAGTATTCAAAATGGTTCTTGATCTTATTTTTTGAGTCAGATGATGCCAATTCGGAATGTTGCGTCACCAATATGTTCAAGGGAAGTGCAATTTCAGTCTAAGTTACCTTATAAATAATAGCCTTCAATCACGTCAGCCATCCCCGAGTTAGCCCTAAATCACTCCAAATTTGTTCTTCAAAACTTGACATGAGTTTCGTTTCATAGGCCCTCCTGCAACAAATCGCTTCCTATCAACTTCAACTCATTATCTAGGAAGTTGATCTAGAAACCTCCTTTAGTATCTTGGAGCATGCATGCCTTAATGGCATGTTTCTCGCTTTCGATGACAAGTTTTCATTATTGAACTTCGATCGAATGATTCTATGGGTGTTCAAATTTTGGACATTTATTCACATCTTGTAGAGTGTACTTGAGTACATTGAGAACCATTGTCATTATTGGTGGTTTCTCTTGCACCTGTTAATGATTCACATCATTGGCCGGTAATCAGGTGGTTTCTAACATGTTTGAATTCGAGACATTCAGTCGCATGGTTAGATTAATACTATGGGTTGATAGAGATGAAGACCATCTAGTTTCATCCATCTAGGTTGTGTGGAGTTCTTAAATATTCATGATTGTAAATATAGATCCATTTTCAATGGTTGTATCCATAACTGAGTCTATTATTGACATGGATCTTTGTACACTTCCATTCTTGTTCTTTGATATACTTATACTCTAAATATTGGAATTCTTACCTCAATGATGATTTTATGAAGATATTGTATTGTAATCCTTAATTGTTTGTTTGAAGTCTCCAACCACTTGGTCTCTAATCCAAACTTTTGCATGATAAAATGCGTCAGTCCTCAAACATCTTTTCTAAATTTGCACTTTAGAGGGCAATCTGTTACATGTCATTTTGTCATCATTAGGAAAATGATTGTGAATCAAGATATCTCACTATCCGATGAACTCTTGCAAGTAATCCCCTACAATTTTGGAAGAAAAATCATTCTGAAAACATCAAGAATCTTGGATTACATTTCGTAAAAATCTAATTTCAACCATTGTCACACTTTTCCTAGAAATTATCTGCACTAATGCAGTTATAATCATTGTAGTATGTGCAATATTTTACTCTGTCTTCCATTAAAAAGTGTTCCAACCTTTTAACTTAGCTTAAAAATAAAAATCAATTTCTAGATTCTTTGTTGGGGAATATTATACCAACAAGAAGGAATTGAGGCCCTACCTATTTGGGCCTCATCCCATGGTTCATGAATCTGCCCCCTCTCATTATGGAACCCTAATCCCCATCTTTGTGGATCTCATCCTTAGAAAGAGGATGTGTAACCCTCTCCTCTTGTATTATAAATTCACTAAAGACAAAAGAGGGGAAGGGGTTGACTTTTGATGTAAACTTATATTGTCAATTTGAGGCTAGAAGCTTGTCACTTAAGGGAGGATTGGAGACAATTGGAAGGATGTTTGCAACATCAAGGTTGGGTTGTATCTCTCCTTTTCAATCAATTATAATACAAAAAAATATTTATTTCTCACTATACTGTCCATTGGATCTAATATATTGAATGCTTACTTTCATTGTCCATTGGTTATGATATTAGGTACTAGTCTCCTTGATCACTAGTATAGGTTGTATTGAATCATTTATATATCATATGACTTTGATCCTTTGATTTTCATTGTATTTGCAGGTCTGGATTCTGATTATTAAAAGGTCGCATCAAACCATAGCAAGGATCTTAATCAAGCATTTTGTTTGAAAGGTATAGATTTCATACTCCATTTCTCTTGCTTATGATTCAATAGAAATAGACCTAGGGAAAGATCT
Source organism: Pinus taeda (assembly GCA_000404065.3). NCBI lineage: Eukaryota > Viridiplantae > Streptophyta > Pinopsida > Pinales > Pinaceae > Pinus > Pinus taeda. The sequence goes on along the minus strand of APFE031508478.1, from coordinate 15,999 downwards.
ACTAGTTTGTTTGTTTGTTACTAGATTTAGTCATTGAGTCTTGGGAGATCTTTTTCTTGTCTGCAAGACGATATTTGTCCGCCTAACATTTATAGTCAGGAATCATGCTGAAATGGTAAGAGGGAAAAGACTTCCATTATCCATTGTCGAGGCAAGAAGTGACTATGCAGAAAATCCAAAATAGAAAGGTGTTCTCAAAATTCGATATGGAAAGTGGGTATTATCAAATCCAAATTAAATAAGAGGATAGACACAAAACAAATTTCACCTGTCTAGTCAACCTCTTTTAATTGAATGTTGTCCCTTTTGGACTGAAAAATGCACCAACTTATTTTCAAAGAAGAATGAATAACATATTTGGTAAATATGAATTCATTACTGTATATATTGATGATATTCTTATACATAATTTATTAGAGGAAGAACATGTTGAGCATTTAGCCATATTTGAAAAGGAGTGCCATCAACATGGCATAGTTTTATCTTATAAGAAAATTGACATTTTCTTAAAATTGATTGAGTTCCTTGGGATATATTTTGAAAATGGGAAACTTCAAATGCAATCACATATTGTGAAAAAAATATCTAATTTCACTTATGGCCTCACCTCTATTCAACAAATTAAAAAATTTCTAGGAATTTTGAATAATGTTCATCGATATATTCCAAGATTGGCACAAAAAACTACTCCAATCAGAGAACATTTGGCAGGAGGATGGTCTCAAAAGGCAACTCAAGTAGTGAAAGCACTTAAATTAGAATGTCAACAATTGCTAGAATTAAAACCCCTAGGTAATGGCCCACTTATTCTACAAACAAATGCAAGTGATGATTTATGGGTGGTTGTTCTTCTTGAAAAAATGGGTGATGAAGAAATTATCTGTGCTTATAAATCAGGAGAGTTTACACCAACCCAAAAGAAATATTTTATAGTTGAAAAATAAATTTTAGCCATTTTTAATGAGATCCAAAAGCTAAGGATTTATCTAGCTCCAATGAAGTTTCTCATAAGAATAGATAGCATGAATTTCAAATATTTCTTGGAAAAAAAAAAAAACAATTAGCCAAAGGAAGATTATTATCATGGCAAATGTGGTTTTGGAAAAATGATTTTGAATTCGAATGGATTCCTAGAAATACTAATTGGCTACATGATGCAATGACCAGGGAAATGGCAAAGATTATCAAGATAAAGTCAGTGCATCCTCAAAACAGAATTTTTATGCTTGCAGAACCAAACAACAAAACAACATTTGTTCAAAGATTTTGAATTCTTGAGAAAACAACACCACGAGTGACAAAATAGATAAAAAAAATTGTTGGGACTAAGACTGTAAAGAAATAGGTGGATAAACGAGTGCAGAGGGAATTACACCGAAAATATTGGAATAAAATTTGGAATACTAGAAGAGTAATGCTTGCTTTTTCCTATATACGATAGCTTAAAGGTAAAAATCTTCTTCACTAACATGGATTACTTGTGACCATTGGTAGAAATGTGGGATCATTAAAAAATACATTTATTACTTAAATTATAGCATTATGGTTTAATTGGATGCATTGATATTGATTTTAATATATATGCAACAACCAAGATGCTAAACTAGGAAGAAATTCCAATATGCATGTTAGTGGGAAAGTTTTTTAATAATTTCCATATTCCATAATTGTTTAAAGAGATTGAGTTTGCATATCTTCAAACACTTCATGAAACTTATGACTGGAACCATACTTTTCCCTCCTATAATATTTATGGACCCTTTACTGATTGGGAGATTACTGAAGGGTTGTGTACCAAACAGATGCATCCTACATTGGTTCATGGATATTTTATAAGCAAAAATTATTTGAGAAATACTGCTTCCTGGGAAACCATACTCATTGGTGAAGCACCACAATATTCAAATCCTTTTGATCAAATGTTTTAGCCCGAAGAAATTAATGTTACCAAGATGCATAGGTTGGTGGGAGATAATGATCGTATATATAAATATGAAAGGTGGTTGAGAGAATTTGATCTAAACCTAAACAGGAATGCAACAAATTACATATATAACCATAAATATAGAGATGCAATATAAATAACACTTCATTTCATTAATATAAAATATTGAAATAAGCTTACAAACAGAATGGAAATAAACTAGCTTGGGCGATGGTAGCATATCTTTGAGAAGAGATGTGGCAGCTACATGCCTCTAAACTGTGTCACAATGAGGCTCGAAGGCCTATTTATTATTGATAAATAATGGAAAACCCTAAACATCCAAAAACCTAACCTTAGGAGATGAAGTGCCAAAACTACGGGCCCCATTTTGGTAAATTGGTACATCAACTTCCTCGAGTCGTAACTTTGGCATATGATCTTCGTTTGACGTGCACAGTACCTTGTCAGAAAGACATATCTGAGGACTACAAATTTCGAATGGAAAACATCAATCTAGGACTCATGTTTTCCCCTATTTTCCCAACCACAACAAAAACATCATTTAGGGCCTCAAAACGGCTTCAGAAGTTCAAGACTTGAAAAACTGTCAAAAATAGTGAATTGTGCTATAATTAAGGACTCTGAAAAAATGAAATGGACAGTGGTTGGGGTCCAATTGGAATAAGCAGGTGGCCACCAACATCCACCTGGATCAGTCCTCCCCCTTAGGAAGAAATGGTCCCTATTGCATTGAGTGGCTCTATGAGATGGGGAAACTTTTGTTCAACTTGGTCCTTGGTGAGCCACTTGCCTCGGTGCAGGAGTTGGCCAACTTTGACAACCCGATATAGTTGGATCTCCTATTGGAAAGTGTTCTTAATCTGTGTGTCCATAATCTGATCAGTTGTGGCTTGTTCCATGTAGTATGGGTTTAACTTTGTTGGTGTGAGTTGTTCAACAATGTCTGATGTGTCCAGTGATGGTGGGAAGTATGGTCAAAGGCAATCCACATTGAACATTGGGTGTAGGCCAAGGAATGGGGGAATGTTGAGCTCAAAATAATTGTCTTCCACAACCTTGGTAATGGTGTAAGGACCATATCAGAGTGGTCTAAGCTTCTGATGGGATCTGGTAAAGTGTTCTTTCTGCAATGCAACCAAACTCTGTCACCCACCTGAAACTTTTGTGGCAATCGATGTTGATCATGTCGTTTCTTGTACTTGGCATTTGACTTCTCCAAGATGTCATGAACTTGCTGGCAGATGCATTGGATGCGTTCAATAAATCTGGTCTCTTTATCAGTCTTGGAAAATACATGCGCGGATTATGTCTGTGTAATCACATGAGGCATGGCAACATCAATCAAACACAATGGTTGAAATCCTAGAACCACTTGAAATGGAAAGTGACCAATTGAGCTATGGAGAGCTTTGTTATAACTATGTTGCACATAGGGAAGACTCTCATCCCAATTTTGTGGATGCTTGGAGTTGCACATGTGTAGTATGTGCACTATCATCCTATTGACGACCTCCATTTGGCCATCAGTTTGGGGATGGAAGGAAGTCGACTTGGTGAGCTTCGTGTCCAATAATGTCCAGAGACTTGACAAGAATGTGCTTAGGAACCTGTTATCCTAATTTAATATAATGGTTTACAGGATTCCAAAATATACCCACACTCATTCAAATAAGAGTTTGGTAGTGTCCTCTGATGTGATACTCTTCTTGCAGGCCGCCAATATAACCATCTTAGAAAATTTGTCCACAACCACAAATACACAGTAATTACCATGTTTAGTAGAAGGGAGGCCAAACATATAGTCCATGGATATGGATTCCCACAACTGGTTGGTAGTAGGAAAAGGAGTGTACAGGCCTTGCTTCTTGATGGTTGGCTTAGTGATGGCACGGGCTCTGATATATTTCCCAACATCTAGTCAGAGTTTTGGCCACTCAAAGTAATTTTGTAGTAAAACCATAGTTTTCTCCACACCAAAGTGCCCTGCAACCCAACTGTAGTGCACCTCCTAAATCAGTTTGGCACGCTCGCTTGAAGGAGCCCAAAGGTGGCTCAAATAGCATAATAATATGTCTTGGAGGTGGAAATCATGAAATTTCTTTCCATCTACTAGCATCTTATATGTGGAGGCAAACTTTGGATCATTTTTGTATAATTGCGACTATCCAGAGGTCTCATGGCCACAAGAGTTGAGAACAGTAGTTAGTGCTATAACTGGGGGCTGACTGAGGCAGTCTCTAATATGATTGGTGCTTCCCTTTTTGTATTTAATGTTCAAGTGGAATTGTTGCAAATATGTAGACCACTTGTGATGGAAATCACTCTATAACTTCCCTTATGTATGTATAAACTAAACAGATCAATGATTTATGTGGATGATTGTCTCCTTCCTTAGAATGTAATGCTTCCATTGTTGGAAAACTTGCACAATGGAGTACATCTCTTTATCATAGGTGGGGTACTTCCGAATTGTATCGGAAAGTGTCTCACTATGATAGGACATTTAATGCCAGTGTTGGGTGAGGACTGCACCAATAGCATAGTCAGAGGCGTCTATCTCAATTTCAAATGGTTAATACAGGTCTAGCAGTTTGAGTATCGGTGAAGAGGATATGTGGTGCTTCAACTCAATGAACTCCTTCTATTAGGACCTGGACAAGGAAAAATTTTCTTTCTCCCCACCTTTAGTAATTTTACTCAAAGGCCAAGTGATATGTGAGAATCCCAACACGAGCCTCCGATAAAAATTTCCAAGGCCAAAAAAGATGTGAAGCTCTAATAGAGTGGTCAGGGTCGACTAATACTGAATTACTTAGATATTAGTCGAATCCACATGCACGTTGTTAGTGTCGGTATCTTCATCCCTCCGTCAGAGATCAAATCCTCTTGTTGCACTTCATATTAGGTGTCTTGCCTAGTCAGATACATTCCATTAGCGTAAGAGCCCTACCCTAGGGTCTGCTAACAAATCTAGTTTCTTTTGAAATTAAATATGATAAGAGGTGATAACTGATCTACTTACACTGCTTTTAAACAAATAAAATTTTGTCATTTACATTATAATCAACACAAATTAAGGTGAATATTTCATTCTAATTAACTTTACCAAAGTAGACTATGGAGGAATACCTGTGCTGGTGGCTGATGGAGATACCTTTTTCCTGTTGCTCCTGCTGAATGCTCCTCTTGACGGACCCAACCAGATTTACCTCCCAACCAACTAGGAAATAATCACTAGCCCAGGAAACCTCCACAGGTTCCCGAGCCCTTCGAGCTCAAGTCCAACCAGATGTAGTGGGTGTGCCCAAATGAAAGATCCAGACCAAGATAACAATACTTCCCCCTCTCAACAACCCAAGAAACCTTCACAGGTTCCTAAGGTCTCCAAAAAAAAACACAAGTCTAAACAATCACAACCAACCCCCACAATCATAAGCAAGACCCCACCAAAAACCTCCCTCTCTTCCTCCCCACCTTCCCTTTTATACCCTCATTCCCTTCTCCATCTCAACCACCTCTCATTAATGTCATTAACTTCTCTTCTCCCAAGTAAGCTAGGAGTACATTTGGAAATGTGAGATGTAATTACATGGAGAGGACCATGTCTTCTCCTTAGTAAATGTGAGGGTACATTGGGGAATGTAAAATGAATATATATAACATGGAGAGGACTATGTCTTCTCCCTAGAAAATGTGAGGGTACATTGGGAAATGTGAAATGAATACATACATTTTGAAATAATGGAAGGAGACCATATCCTACCCAATATTCAATTTGAGAAGGTAAGTGGGGAATTTGAATAATGGAAAACATGAATTTTATATTAGACCTATATTTCTCAATATTTTCAGATAATGTAAACATTAACAAAATTTGTAGGATAAGATTTAAGTGGGGCATCACATACACCCCTCCTTCAGAAAACTTCGTCCCGAAGTTAGAATGAAAAGATGCAAGGAGTTGAAAGCATAGCAACCGGAGAGAGTTATAACAATGAAATCGGATAAGTACGACAATGACATTTCTTCCCATCAAGAGTCTCCAACTAATCTATATCCTCCTATCCACCCTGGCCTACTTCCGTTCCCACCCTATCCGTCCTCTGTTGCTTTATCGGTGGCAACGACCATACTAACCACTGATAAAACCATCATGGTGGGAGTGTTGAATACATCGACCTAACTTTCCCCAGCAGGCAACTGGAAATCGTCATCACACATCTAGGGGGAGCGTTCAGCTGTCCTCCCCACGATTCCAGGTTTCGGAGGATACACGGTGGGAAACACCTCCACCCCTCCTTCACAACACGGACCACACTACAGAGCTGGTTGGACTTGTCATCGAATAATCCAGTCAGATCGTCTTTCCACCTGTCATTTGCATTTTACTCATGTCATAAGAGTGCATATCAAGTAGATACCAAATGTAATGGAACAATGTGCATTATACCTTCCCCATAAGATGTCTCAACCTTCCCTCAATGGAAGAGTAGCTCTCGGCTATCATATAATTCTTTCTTCCTGCAGGTTAGCTCTCATTCATACACAAGACGTATAATCATCACATTATTAAGTCTAGTGTCCATATATCACTTTGTAGTTCATACTGGAAACAATCATAATTTCACTACGTCATTCATTAGATAAATCATATCCACTTAAGCCATACCTGAAACGACAATAGCTCTGATAAGTCATGTACTAGATAAATCATCACCAAGTCATACATCAAATGTTTCCATCATAAAAATCAAACCTAAGTGGTTTCACATGTTCAACCAAATGCATCAATATTACACAATGTTCATAAATAAATAATACGGAACTGCAACATAAAACCTTAACATAGATAGTTGTCTACGTCAAAATGGGCACCATAAATTCTCATGTGACATCTTTGTGGAACCCCTCAATAACAATTAGAGTTGAAACAAATTCAACTGTCTGTCATGGAAAATAGCATTTGAACCTAGATATGCTATAACGCGGTACCAAAACCAAAATAATGGCAAGCAACAGATTAGTGCACTATCAATTCCACTAGCAAGTGCTAGTTTAAGTTTCATGCATATAACTTCTTCTATACTTTAGTGAATATAAAAGTCCCACTCTTCCAATTTGTTAGTTTTTCCTCTTCCAAACCAATTAGTTGGTAAAAGACTCAAAACATCAGAACAGCATGATTTTCATACTTTATTTTTATTTTTTATAAATTGAGAGAAATGTCATCTAAATATCAAGGTTTTAATTTATTATATTTTTAATCATTGTCGAATTAGAATTGAATTGACTTTATTTTATTGAGCATGATACTATGAGGGTTTTAAAACCTTTTTCCTTCTACTAATTTTGGTGGTGAAAGATTCCACCCTAGTTATTAAAACTACCTTTAAATTTTCTATTATGTTATGGCACATGGATTTTTTCATCTAAAGAATAACGAAATTTAGTGGGAGATATGGGCAAGTGAAATTGAAATTCATTCTGAGATAATGCAAGTTCGTCTGAGGCAATCATGGATGATCTCCCAAAGAAAGAGTGAAGCTATCTGACACTGAGGCATGTGAAATTGTTCTGAGTCAAAAACAGAATCAATCCCTCCTAAAATAGATCGAGCCTTCCTCAGGCTAAAATGAAGATTATCTAATGCTGAGCTAATGCGATTTGATCTGAGGCAAGCATGAACGAATCTCCTAAAGAAGAGCGAGTTTATCTAAGACTGGGGCCTACGAAATTATTCTGAGACAAACCAGAGTCAACCTTCCTAAGATAGATCGAGACTCCTTGAGGCTAAAGGAAGATTATCTAAGCTGGAATCGAATCTTCCTGAGCCCTGAGGCTGTTTGGAAGGCTAATTGGTACCTGTGGAGGAAGACCCAAAAGACCCTGAGGTAGCACAGGCTCCTGGGACAGATTTTCGAAAGAATTCCTGACAAATTCAAAGGCAGATTTAAGGTTCTTCACCAGAACAGAGTTCTGGTCAAAATGCTTATACAGTTAATTACTATTACGAAGTAATTCGGCACTATTTTTCTGAGGCCAAGTCCGGCGGCCCTTGGTTAAATTCCCTGTAGCAGGACTGGAAAACTGTTCTGAGAATTTTTGGACATCTCTATTGTGATCACAATTCTGTTACAATCTATTGATCAGTTTAAAGCAGTTCAGGACATTGGCATGAAGACATAATACTTTTACTTGTTGATTGAATTCTGGAACCTATACTGGAACTATTGCCAAAATTCACGATTGAATTACAATATTAAATTTTATTCAAAGTAATTCAAGATCTGAGTTATATGATAAAGAAACATAGAACAGTAGTCATATTGAGTTAGGGAAATTTACAGAATAGTGATCTTGACAAGTGGTCAAAAGAAATTAAAGCATCTGTTATGAGGTTTCAAAATGAGGATAGTAAAATGAACACAGAAAATTCGAAGTCCAAATTGGGTAAAGCCAAAGGATCATTTGATCATGCTACATTATAGTTTTTTTTTTATATTATTAT